>JACTAT010000016.1:672955-822449 GCA_014526335.1 Chrysaora quinquecirrha
TGCTGACGAGTACGGTATCATGAAATTAACATTTTGACAATGGAGAATGCAAAATGAACATGCTGATGAATACGGTATTGTGAAATTGACACTCTTTGTGCAATTGGTACAAAATGTATATGCTGACGAATATGGTATGAAACCGCATTAAGACATGAAATACAAAGACGATGCTGACGAATGCCACGTGAAGCGATTGTGTAAGGCCCTGACCAAACGATCAAACATTGTTGGTCAAACATTTGCGATTTGCTTGTCAAGCAAAATGTTTGACCGTTTGGCCACGTCTAAAAACATTGCTCGTCCAACAATTTATGTTTGCGTCAAGCAAAAATGTTTTTGAACTTTTCAAAAACATCACGCCATAAATTTTGTTACTTTTGCTTGTCAAGCAATGTTTTTGGACGTGGCCAAACGGTCAAACATTTGTTGTAAAGAAAACCTAAAATGTTGGACCAACAATGTTTGATCGTTTGGCCAGGGCCTTATACTCAATGTTCTACCTTTGCTTTCCACATAAGCCAAAGCTTGAAAATATCGTTATGACGACCACATTGAAACGTCTTGTCCCCAGTGTCCCAAGAAACGTCGTACAATTTTTTATCTTTTTGAAACAAATATTTGGCACCATGTTTGTTGCAGTCTTGAAGAAGACCCTATAATATTAGAAGGCAAAAAAGAACACAATTATTGTATTGTTGTATTGTATTGTAAATTTCTTTAATGTTAGCCTTTACAGTAGTGATTTTGCATTAATTTAAACAACATAGAACAAACTACAGAGAAATGTATTCTACTGAAAATTGCAAAATGAGCAGGCACGTTTGTTATCAAGAAACCACGTCTTGACTAGTGTTTTGAACTGTTTTATATTGTTAGTCCAACATCTAAAAAGTTGCTTTACAACAAGTGTTAAGCCGTTTGGCCACGTCCAAAAACATTGCTTGACAAGCAAACGTAACCAAATTTGTGGCGTGATGTTTTTCAAAAGGTTCAAAAATATTTTTCGCTGACGTAAACAACAAATGTTGGATGAGCAATGTTTCCGGAAGTGGCCAAACGATCAAACATTTTGCTTGACAAGCATATCGCAAATGTTTGACCAACAATGTTTGATCGTTTGGCCAGGGCCTTAAACTCAGAGGACCAAAAAACAGTATGACCAAAGATTTTGCAACTCTTTCTCCCTATCTTTAAGTTTTCTACCACTCAAAGACTCTACATACTGAAATATTGAAAGAGACTTACGGGTTGGTTAACAAGCAGCATTGAGCATTGAAATGGAACTGACATCATCTTGTGTGGGTTCCAGGTCACAGAATCAGCCCTGAAACCAGTGAAACGACAATTAGTAATCTAGTTAGTACACAAGAAAGCATTCTTTAATGTGTTAAAGGCACTGGCCAAACGATCAAACATTGTTGGTCAAACATTTGAAATTCGCTTGTCAAGCAAAATGTCTGACCGTTTGGCCAAGTCCAAAAACATTGTTCGTGCAACATTGTTTGCTTGCATCAAGCAAATTTTGCTTAATATTGCATGTCAAGCAATGTTTGATCGTTTCGCCGCCTTTCCAACATTGCTTTTCGAACATTTCTTTTGTTATAGCCAAATTTTAACAACTTGCAACATTTCAGCACTAAGCAACATTTCTTAGCAACAAGGCGTTCGTGCTTGCGCAATAGCAATAACTTCGTTATTCCGAAATGTTGGACAGCTATATTTTTGGACGTGGCCAAACGATCAAACATTTGTTGTAAAGCAAATTTTAAAGTTTTGACCAATAAAGTTTGATCATTTGGCCAGGGCCTAAGCCCCAACCAAACATAATAAACATTCAACCAAACATTTGCAACGTTTGGCCGAAGAGCACATTTTTGGTTAGGATATTCGCTGAAATACTGGGTACGCCACCCCTGTCACTAATATTATCCAACAAAACAAAGACAAGTTGAGGAAAACATTGGGTGCATTGTCAGCGAGGGTTGGGAAAGACGTAATACCAATTTAAGCAGAATATTACAGCACTGATAGTTAATACAGGGAAATTTGATGGTAAGAAATCATGGAGAAAAAAAAGTCAGTTATGGACAGCATCGTAGGCCCATAGTAGAGGCTTGGACAATAAAACGATTAGTCAACTTGGAGTTACTAGTAAAAAAGACAAATCGGCGAAACTAATTAACTTCTCTGAGGTGCCAAATAAACGGGAGGGGTCTTAATAAATGGGGGAGTGGGAACTATTTGAAAATATTAACAAACGGGGGGGGGGTTTAATAAACGGGTGGGTTGGGATTTTTTATACACTACACTACCTAAGACACTATACTATTTCTATTATACACTACACTACCTATGATTACACTACTGAGTGTAAACGTTTTGTACACTACTGTGTTTTTTCTGAGTTATTTCATCAAAAATAAGGTTTATTAAGCGTAGTTTACTCCTTTCACAAGTGAAATTCTTTCTTCCAAAATTTTTTCTTCCAAAATTAATAAACGGGGGGTCCTAATAAGGTCTGGGGGGTGGGGGGAAAGCTCAAAATTAATAAACGAGGGGCCGTTTATTTGGCACCTTAGAGTATTTTAGACAGGAAAGAAATTGTTTCATAACTCTTATACTATAAGGATTAGAGTGCTACCTTTCAATGCCCCTCATAAGATGCTTGTGCTTCTTTGAAAGTAAAACTGAACCACCCCAGGCAGCCTGTTGAAAATAAAGAATAATACGAAGTTGGATAGCATTAGAATCTAGCAGGGTTACAATACATACACACAATTTGTTAAGCATAAAAACCAGTAAATTCGGTTGAGAACGAGTTCACTTATATTTGGGCATAATCATCATCATCATCATCATCATCATCATCATCATCATCATCATCATCATCATCATCATCATCATCATCATCATCATCAAATGGAGAATCGACAAAAATTCAATAATTTTATTTGGGTTCCCAATCTTAAGAAAGGTATAATTGTGCCATTGACTAAAGTTAAAGTAGCCAGCATAGAAATACTAGCCTGGGCCCTCCGCATTGGAAGTTAGGGAGTACTCCCAATGCGGCTTGATGTTTTTTATTAACTAGATTGTTTTTTAGAAAAACTACGAAAACAAACACTAATACAGCTGTAAAAATCTTTGAAAACTTCAACTCACATCTACGTGAAGCCAGAGATTAAATTCGGAGCAAATGTCAGCTATTTCTGGTAAAGAGTCAAATGCACCAGCAACAGTTGTA
The DNA here is from genome assembly GCA_014526335.1 of Chrysaora quinquecirrha. Lineage (NCBI taxonomy): Eukaryota > Metazoa > Cnidaria > Scyphozoa > Semaeostomeae > Pelagiidae > Chrysaora > Chrysaora quinquecirrha. The sequence continues at coordinate 676,203 of JACTAT010000016.1, forward strand.
CCAGATGTGGCACAAACGTAAAACGGTGTCTCTCCCTGAAACAAGAAAGGGTTAAAAATGTCTATGACCTTCTTTTCTCTTTTTGACAAATTGTGCAGATAATTCCAAAAGCACTACTTGATCATCCACCTTACGGCAAGCACAGTAGATGATGGAGTCTGCTCTGAAGTACCGAATAATCAATCGAAGGGTGGCAATAATCGGTGGCTGGAAAACGTTTGGAAATCTAATAAACGGGGGGTTGGAATAAAAAGGGGGATTTTTTCAACAACTCAATATACTACCTTAGAACGGCTTTCAAGAATTTTTGCATGCAATTCTTCCGGTATCATTTTACCCCTGAAATACAACAGACGATTCGAGTCAATAGGAATTAGCCCTGGAAAGACTGGGTTAGAAGCTCATGTGACGAATATAACTACGCACCTTTTATCGGTTTTAACTTTTATGACGCTCTTTGTACCGAGACCTAATGTGGCTGCAGCTTTCGTTGTTGAATAGTGTGCCTAAAAATGCAGCAATATGAACTATAACTTTGCATAACACGATTCTGTGGAGGAGTGAAACCCTAAAGGTTTCAACAACAGAACGTTTCGGTACGGGCGTCATACGTAAGCGAGATTTTTGGCAACGTTATGAGCAGCAAAATGCAAAAAATATTTACAAAATACCTAAGCCACTGAAATAATGTGGATTAAAACATACGATTTTTCCTATGATTTAGTACTCACCGCAGTACTAAAAAATGCTACAACATTTAGCATAATAACCCAGTACAGTTGTACTTATCCACCATATTACGCAAAAATAACACTACATCAAGCATAATAACCCACCATGTCAAGCATAACAACCCACCACAGTAGTGCGTATCTACCAAACTAGGCAAAAAATGCCCCCAATTAGTGCATATAGATTAATTAGCGTGAATTAAATCGTTGCATAAAAAATGTTATCTGACATTTAGTGAGTGCAACTTACTTCTTCAGACATGAAAACGGTAAGTCGTGATTGGCCATACAGCCCATCCTCTTTCAAGTTTGGGCAATACCTTGAAATAACCATATGCAACCTTAATTTATCTGTGTGTTATAATAAATATTTATATTCAAAATCAACTACTGTACAAAAAACCAGTCACATATTGCGTTTTTGCATACACTTTTTTTTCAATAAGGAACTTGACTTTCGTCCAGCCCTCAAAGTTGCTTAAAACTTTACACATTTCAACCCTCAAAGTTGCTTCAACGTTGCTTAACATTTTTTGTACCTACCAACCACCCCTGACTTCGCGGGTCAAAATCGTCATCTGTTAGGCCTACAACATGACTTTTGGGGGACAGTAAGTGGAAAAACGTTAGCTAACGAACTTCAAGATGCAAAACATAAGAACGAAGAACAATTTCCTAACACAAGAAAGAGAATAAGCTTGATTGTTTGACTTCTTAGTTGCTTACAGTAATTCAATTGAGCCCTCAAGTTGCTTAATGGTAAGGTCAGTTCAGCCCTAGTTGCTTATTGAGCGGTTGCTTATTAAAAAAAAGTGTAGTCCCCAATACCTATGCAAAATACGTTATGGACGAGTAGTTAATTATAGTTGATAGTTAACTTATTTAGTTAAACTTAACTTAAACTTAACAGGTCTCATTGAATCATATCATTCTTTCGAGGTTTTACTCTAGACTTACCACATGAGCCGTACTCTTCGCAAACAGCATGTTATGACCCTTTAACAACCACAACAGCCTGGTTGCTGTTGTTTGCTTCAGAGAAAACTCTGAGGAAGAAGCTGAATGTTGTTATGGTTGTTAGAAGCTGCTTCCGAAAGAGTGGGAGGAAGATAATAAGTCTAGGTTTCCTCCGAGTAAAGTACAAACATAGAGTGAGTACAAAACAGTGCCCTGAACTAGCTAAGTGATCCAGCAGGCCATGCAAATGAAAGCAATGACAATTAAAAAAATTTTGCACTGGAATTGTAAATGATGTTCTTACCTGTATCTTGCAATGTTCATCGCTTGCATGTTGGAGATAGAGCCACCTTTTTGTTTGAAGCAAATGAGATCGAATTAATTTTCTCATACATGGCTAACACCTGTCGAACTAATGAAATACAACTAGGGGCGCCCCTGAAAACAATATACCGAGGCCCGCTCTACCTCTCGACGGCTCTGACTGTGGTATGTAACTTGTGGAAAAATCTGTCGTTAAGGCCTGACTAAACTACGAGAGCCACCCTATTTAGCCACCCTCGAAGACACGCCGTATGCAATGTCACGTGCCACATGTATCCTAGTTAAGCCACAGCTTTAAGGCCTGGCTAAACGAGGAGACATGTCGCATGCGACATTGTCGCGTGAGCACAGGACATGTCCCCTCGATGTCTTCCAGTTTAGCAAACTCGGAAACATTGTAGAGAGGGACAAAATGTGTAGCGAGAGACACGCAAATGTTTCTGGGAGACAACGGAAACACTTCTAGTCGCCGCAACTCAGGGGACTTTTTGCTCGCTTGTCACTCGCATTTCTAGCCACACTGGAAGACACGACGAGTACAATGTCGCGCACGACAGCATGTCACCTAGTTTAGCCACAGCTTTATTTTTGCCATTCAGGAAAACACCAGTTAAAATTAGATCGTCAGAAACGAATTTGCAAACCTGGAAACAGCAATCCGTCTCCATCTGCAAACCCAACAAGCTTTTTGAACTCTTTCAATACAGATTGTTCCATGAGTAAAAACACTGGAGCCATTTCAAAGGTATACCTATAACAAGTTAGGAAATGAATTAAAATCGCAAGAATTTGACAGAATGATACAGAAACTCTCGAATTAAGGCGATTCTTCTATGCATTCACTTTCGCTTAATTTGAGTTGTGCCCACTCCTCTATGTCTAAGAAGCTTGGAGCTAGCGTCGCTAGCGTCTCGCCGAACGCTGAGAAGCTAATGTAAATATTAAGGTACTGAAAACCGTTAAAACGGCAGTTTGAAGTTAGAATCACAACGCAACTTCTCGCAAGAGATGATTGTGATCGGTAATGCTATTAAAACTATGTTTACATTCTAAACTCTTCGTTTTGTTTCCATATAATTTTTATGGTCGTTTGAATCGTTGTAAACGACTTCGATCGCTGGAGGATCACTGGAATAGATCTATTTTCTAGCGACCTTGATCGTCGCGATCGCTGTTACATAGTTCGTGCATGTTTCCATAAGAGAGCTGGTATCGCTTGAGTCATTCACAGCGATCAAAACCAATCCCAACAATCGTTGGAAATAATAAGGCTTGTAGCGGCTCCCAAAGGAGCTCCTTTCTCAAATTTAGTGCCCCTTATCAAGGACTGGACCAGTGAATAAATGAGCCCCCATTCAAGAAAACATGGGGTTTTCTAAAAAGAAAACAATACCGTGGACTGGACCAGTGAATAAATGAGCCCCCATTCAAGAAAACATGGGGTTTTCTAAAAAGAAAACAATAACATAAAGAAATTGGGTCAATAAAAATAAGTTCCACATCTACATACATTGATGTGCTTGCTGCAGTAGTAGCCCATTGTGCCATCAATCCTGTGATATCTAGACCAGCAAACAGTTGATTGAAGAATCTTGGATGCCCTAGAAAAATATTACATAGAGATCTATAAGTCGAGGGGCGATTCACTCCTTGGAAGTCTCATACACCTTTGCTGCAAGTCCTATTGTTTTCTTGGAAATCCCTTTGGAAGTCCTTTTGTTTTAATAGAAATCTCGTACGCTTTTTCGCAGAGTGAAATGCCCCTTGCTACAAGTAATAGTTTGACAAACCAAGTCACATTCTTTTTTAACGATCAAAGCTGAAGGGCTGATTGATGCCAGAGCTTGAAGGTGGGGTATTGTGTGTTTTATCCACGGAGGGGGGGCTCTTGGCAAAAATTTGAGTTGGGGTCTCCCACTAGCATATTAAATTGTAAAGTCGGCTAAAGACTAATTTTTAGGAGAAAATTGTACCATTGGCTAGACCAATTGCTACCAAAATGATACCATCAACTAGTGTAAGTGCAAAATTGTTTGGTTGCCCCCCTTGCGCTACCATCACTCTGGCGTCCCTTGCCCAGTACAACCTCTCATATGAGAGGGATGAATGTGAACCATTTAACCAAACTACGAGCAACCATATATACTTGATCCAACTACTGTACCTGCTTTTACAGTATGCTCTAGCACTTTTTTAGTTATGTCAATCAAATCTTCCAGACTTGCAGAATGATCATTAAGACCGCAATCAATCTTCCTCATGAGCTCTTCTGGGGTATTGTAATCTATTACTTTTGAATCTCTGTTGAAGCTTGCAAAAATGTGTTTCTTCAACACTTCCACCATCTCTTGAATGAACTGACTTGTTACTTTGGTCTCTTGATTCCATGGTAGTAAGTCTACAAAATGCAAGGTAGAGTATTTATCTAATTTACACTTTTGACATTAAACCCCAGGGTGAAGGGGGGTAATAGTATGATTTTGGTACAGGTGCATCCCTTAACATTGGACGCAGGGGCGCCGGAAGCACAGGGGCAGCAGGGCAGCTGCCCTCCCTGCCCTCGGAAAAATTGCCAAATTCTTTTATTTTCCTATTGTTTTGCCCTAAAATTGTTCCTTCTACCCCCCGCCACCCTGTATTGCTTCCGGTGCCCTTGATTGGATGGGTTTTTGGCCCTGAAGAACCCTTGGTACCATTTAAACCAAATCTCATAATAAGGGTGGGTAATTTAAAAAGTTTATTTTATTTTATTTTAGATAAAATAGTGTCAATATCATGTCAGAAATGTTTGTAGCAGTATTGCAAGATTGCAAGTAACGGTTGAATCTTGATAAGTCTACCGCTAAAGTCAAAAACTCCCACAACCATTTCACCTTCAACTTCACTTCACCTTCGCCTTCCTCTTGCCTAACACTCCTAACCAAATGTATTTGTTAACACAGGTCAGGGAATGGCTCTTGGTGCACAATTTGGCTGAAACAATACATTTCTCGCCTGTACGTTCCCAGTACACAAATTATACAGAGTTCACACCCCCAGGGGGAGTGACATCATATTGTGTTAATCTTTCTTTGGATGCAAATACAAAGAGCACCCCATTGAAATATAACAAGCTTGCAGCTTTCAGGAATGCATCTGTGCTTAAATCCCAGGTTAATTCACACAGTTTCAATATTGTCTCTTGAGGGTTACAGAAAATTGATCCCATTCTCATTCTTTCACAGATCACGAGAAATTAATTTTATTCTATAGAAGAGAAATCTATTGTTTGTTCTGTCTACTTTACTGACATGACAGCAAGGAAGGTTGTAAAAAATCGACTGTATACAATTTTCTAATGACAGTTTCACCCCCAAATTCCATCCCAAGCAACAACCCGACTTTTTTCTATAATCATCTATACTACATAAACGGTACGAAAAAGCTACCTTTGTAGGAATTTCTTTCAAGACCTTGCCCTGGACCATTTGTGTTATCTGCTTGATGAGAGAAACTTCCGTTCAATTTGCCTTTTTTGTCAAGAGGAAGCTCCTTTGTCAAACCACTGCCGTTCACTGCACGGTGTCCATTTTCCAGATAGAGATCCATGTTTTCTTATTCTTTGCTTTACCTGGAAAATAAATTAAAAAATATTTGGTTGATAACCGTAAGCTACAACAGGCGCGGTGTCTCCTATCTTCTCAGCCAGATATGTTTTATTTGTTCGATGTATAAATTTGCAGTGCAGGTTCCATTGCAGGTTTATTTGAGAAGAGCAGCTGATGAGAAGGTTAAGATACCATAAAAACAAAAATGTTTTAAATGCAAATACTGTCGCTACTTCATTTGCATGGGTTAACGTTAAACACAAAATATTAAATTTCTTGTTGAAGGTATAGATAGATAGGCCTACCCTTCAAATCGCTCTGCAAATGATCCCTTCTTCTTTCCACGCTTTTCAGTATTTTGAACAGTTAAGGAAATGATGACTAGTAATTACTTGTACAATAGATTTTGGAATCGAGTGTTTTCTCGTATTTTTTCCAGCAACATGAACCGATTAGACGGGAAATTACCAATGGAAATTACTTTCCTTCCCGAAACTGTCACAATGTTTTCTCAATGTTTATATTGTGCACGTGAAAGAAGTAATATCTATTGTCTAAACACGTGATCTAAGGCCATTCGCTTTGTGCTGACTTATGTCTTGTCAGGAATGGAGACCAATTTGAAAGAACCTGAACGGATAAGATAATTCCGGGTTGAACACGATTAGAATATTTATGACTCTTATCTCATCTCTACCACCTGAAATGTTTGTGTGGTACTAATTTATTAACAATTGATAATCTCAACTTCAAAGGGCTTTCCTAAGCTGAGCTGCGCGAAGCTGCGCGGCCACACGCTAACAAAGCATTAGCAAGCACTGCCACCCCAAGTGCCCCTTCCATCCACTCATCACCACAGCAAAAGTCTATGACCAAAATTTCCAATCAAACTTTTATGCTACTAGCCCATGCACGTCTCTGACTACAGCCTCGAACGGACTACCCTGGGTACGAAGGGACCTCCCGTCCGCCTCGAGGACCTCCGCCTTAAAAGAACTGTTTATAAAGTTGTTGAGAAATTTCATTCCTTGCTCCTTTTCCATACTCCTGTTCCTGGATGTGTATCGCTACGTAACTCCTTTTCTCTTGTCTTGAGTCTTTTCCTTGGGCCTAGTCCATGGTCCTGTTTCCTAGTCCCACTAAAAGCCATGTTCCTTTTCTTAGTCCAAGGTCCTCAGTTCACGATGATGTTCCAAGTTTTACATTAGTAAGTGTACTGCAGTCCTCCTTCTCTATGATCTGTTCCTTAGTTTTGGCATTATTCAGTCTTCAGTCCCATTCCTTGGTCCTGTTCCTCAGTTTTGTTACTATTCATGTTCATAAGCCCTGAAATTATTCATGGTATTCAGTCCCAATTCCTTGGTCCCGTTTCTCTAATCTTGTGATTGATGTTCCTTACTCCTGCAATTACTCTTGGTCAACTCGCCCTCGATTTTACCAGCGTGATAAACGGGGGTTTGGGAGCAGCGCCACCAACACCATCTTACCCAGGGTACGCCACTAATATTTAGAAATAAATCGCTGAAAATGCTTCTTGAAAGCTTTAAAGAGATTTTCATGAATAAAACCCTAACCAAATATTTTAAAATTTGAATTTCGGGTGTAGCGAGTTGACTATAACACAGAAACGCATTCATTACAACTAGGCATTATGTTAAATTGCCATTATTTCATCTAAGTGTTACGTGAGTGCTCTAGTTACACTTTTTTCAATAAGCAACTTGACTTTGGTCCAGCCCTCAAGAGTTACTTAACATATCTAGGATTTCAGCCGTCACAGAATACCTGGTACTCCCTAAAACCTCTTATTTTGGCTCTTTTCTGGCTTCTCAATGTAACTGACAAGTTTGCAAGGATGTACAGTACAAAGAAAGCTATTTCACCAGATATTTTAGCACAATCTCAGCCCTGGTTGCTTATTGAACAGTTGCTTATTAAAAAAGAGAGTGTTTTTTGCTTTCTAAAACGAAGGTTGAAGATCAACTTAGAATTGCTGTACGAAGAATCAAGGATCGCAAAGTTCCGCCAGCGAAATTCGGCGGCAAGATATCTCAAAAGTAATTCGGCAAATTCGGCAGACAACAATATTTACAACTTCAAAATTCTTACGAAATATCTCCAAAAATTGGCCAACGGCTAACGAAGGTTAATTCAACTCTTCAACAATACAGACTTTTTAATTTAGAATCTAACTGAGAATTAAGCAATCACGAGATCATAGTGTCGCAAGTTGTTAAATCACAAAATCATCAGCCGTACAAAGACATTTCACGCGACACGCTGAACCTGAGTTATATCCACGCGCAACAATTCTCTTCTCGTGTGACGCATGAAAATGGTCCAGTAACGCATCACGTAAAGCTAAAGGAATTGCTCTCTAAAATCGTCTAAAATACACAAAATTATTTAAACTTACAGTTTTCCAATATGGACGTATTTTTATAAGCTAGATGAAGAGTAAGACATGCATGGACCCCGTATTGAAAGTTAATGAGTATCCCCCCTGGGTATCATGCAAGAAATGTTAGATTTCAGCACTACGATTACATTACAAATTAAAGATTATTTTTCGTGGCTCCAGAGGAGGGCTGAAGAACTGGCTTTTGTCTAATAGGTGAAGCTAAATAAAAAGCTCAACATCAAAAATAGAGAATTGTTTCTTTCGGCAAGCATTCAACATGCAAAATACACCCTTCTGTTTATAAGAACCATAAGAACCAGGAAATTCTCGTCAAGACTGGCTGTTTCTTAAGTTTTTTTGAGCCTGAAAAGTTCTTAATCTGTTCTTAATTCCTCGGTTTACATTCAGTCTCGTAGGCTTAAGCCTGGTTTCCATATTGTCATGAGTGGCTGTGCCAGTGCTGAGACACGGCTGTACCAGCGCTGAGAAAGTGTTGCGACGTTTCGTTTCCAAATAGCAATACGTGGCTGTCACAGTGCTGAGACACGGCTGTACCAGCGCTGAGAAAGTGTTGCGACTTTTCGTTTCCAAATAGCAATACGTGGCTGTGACAGTGCTGAGACACGGCTGTACCAGCGCTGAGAAAGTGTTGCGACGTTTCGTTTCCAAATAGCAATACGTGGCTGTAACAGTGCTGAGACACGGCTGTACCAGCGCTGAGAAAGTGTTGCGACTTTTCGTTTCCAAATAGCAATACGTGGCTGTGACAGTGCTGAGACACGGCTGTACCAGCGCTGAGAAAGTGTTGCGACTTTTCGTTTCCAAATAGCAATACGTGGCTGTGACAGTGCTGAGACACGGCTGTACCAGCGCTGAGAAAGTGTTGCGACGCTTTGTTTTCAAATAGCAATACGTCGCGGTGTCAGTGCTGAGACACGGCTGAATGTCTTAGTGCTGAGACAGTGGTTGCTATAAAATGGTTTCATATTTACTCACATTTGGTTGGCTTTTTACAGTCATGTGCTCAATGAGAACAAAGGCAGGTGTCACATACACGCCTCTGATGCATGTTTCCATTAACATCTTCTAGTGGCAGAAGCGTCATAAGGGCCGGGAAAATTGAACAAAATTCAACTTTTTATGTTGGCACTACCGCGGTTGGAGCAACTGTCCAGCCACGGTACACGCTTTTTATTTATTAGGAACCTCCCTCAAGGCCTAGTTCTTAAATTTCCTTATTTTTGGACCTCCTTTGACGCAATTGTAGTCCCAAAAGTTCCTTAATAGTTCCTTAATTTTAACTGTACATCAGTGTCATAACAATAAAAGAGAGACACTTGCATGTAAGCAAAGCTTGAGATTACTCAACGGGACATTTGATGATTCATAACGTACAATTTATGTGATTTTCGACTGCAATTGAATGGAACCGGCTTTTTAATTCTTGATTATTTGCAGTAATAAAAGCATTCAACATTGAAAAGTTCTTTAACGATTTTCTCTTTAGTAGTATAAGTTCTTTAAATTTTCGGGCCTTCGACATGTAGGTTCCTTATAGAAAAAAGCGTGTAGAGCCACCGTAAGGAAGTGTTTCCATTAAAACTTAAAACATCACACCACTGTCTCAGCATTGGTACAGCTGTGTCCTGGCACAGCCACTTTGAAACCAGGCTTTGCTGTCCATATTAAGCTGATATTCTTAAGGTTTATAAAAAGGCAAGCCTCAGCTTTCTCTAACCTCTTTCCAAAAAAAAATCCGGGTAAAATCCAGGCTGGTGGTCGCAAGAAATTTTGTTCGAAAATCTATCCTTGACTATACCATAGTGACTATACGTGCGACCTTTTGTTTCGTGGTTGCGGCGACAATTTTTTATCATGTCCTGTCGCTGCCACGGCTTAATACTGATAGGTTATCCTGCATAAAATATTCGTGTTATTTTTCATAAATCTCAAAGTACTTAGCTTGTCCTTTCTTAGTTTCTCACAAATATACATCCGTTTGCTATTCAACTTCATTGTAAACCAGCTAAGGGCATTGCCCAAGACTTCAGTTCCGTGAAAGTTGGTCTCTCCTTCTGATCATCTGCCCAGCATCTTCGCATCATGTCATACCTAAGAATAAGATAAAAGATGACAGGAAAAACTTCTTGTTTTACACTACGTATACTGTTGGAAACATTTTCGTAGCAAAGAAGATACAATTGCTGCGGCTCTAAGAAGAGATCACCAGTTGTTACTCGGACGCTTATTGACTAGAATTCTTATCTTTATACTATAGCACTCCATACTGTAGAAAACATTTTCGTAGCAAAGAAAATACGTAGTTTTTCAAAAGGCAATTCACTCCTTGGAACCTCGAACACCCATATCTACAGCTCGTAGGATTCTGTCATGAATGGCGAACACTAGGATAGATTTAGTGGCGTACCACAATAGATCGGATTCGAACTTGGACTGCATGACCAGAGAGCCACCGACCTTACCATTGAGCTATAGAGCTCAATTAAATCGCCACAACTTCCCAGGGGGATACTCATTAACTTCAATACGGGGGTGTTCATGCCAATATGTGGGGTCCGAAATCTTAAGGCAAATCAATATTTGGGCTCCGTGAATTACAACATGGACAACAATTCAAACTTTGGGGTTCTGAAGGAAGAGTCGTGCGATTTGGTGCGATTCATTACAATGACGCATCCAATGACCAAGAATCTATTATAAATAAATGTCACTGCTTTCAAGCGTTCTTCTTTGCTTTGATCTAAATTCCTCTCTTCAATCCTTAACAAGTCTAGTCTACTCTGGTGGAGCTCAACAAATCCATCTAATCCAACCGAATATACAATAATACGAACTCAGGTCCGGTAGTGCAGCAATATTTGGGGTCTCCAAAACATTACACTCAATCTTTGGGGTCTCCAAAACATAAGGCTTAACATTTAGGGGTCAGCAAGGAAATAGTGGCATGGACCCCCAGTATTAAGAGTAAGGGAGTTACCCCCTGGGCACAACTTAAGTCATACAACCCAAAGCTCTTCTTCCACAAAAAGGGAAACTTAAAAGGGTAAAACCAAACCCAATCCGTAAACAGGTGCCCCAAACTAACTTACGTTTCATCACTGCATAGTTCTGGCTTTTCCAATCGGTATCCTTGTTTCAAACGATCTTTTAATGTTGATAGGGGTTGCTCAGTGTTCACGAATTCGTATGGCTCTTCACCTAAAATACAATTTTTCGAGAATTCTTTGTGAGACAAAGAAATCAAGTTTGATAACAAAGACGTTTCACGATGTCTTATGATTTTTTTCTTTGTTCGTAACCACAAATTTGGAGGTAGCAAACAACAAATTCACAACAACTATACACTTAGAAATGTTCTACTTGGCATAGTTTACTTATTTTCATCAGTCGCAGATGAGGGCTTATTCGAGGGGGGCTTATTAACAATTTCTCGCTCTGGAGTGGGGCTAATTCGAGGGGAGAGCTTATTCGAGGGGGGGGGGGCTAATTCGAGGATTTACGGTAATGAAGTTTTGTACAACTCAAAAATACTTCACAACTTGCTTTGGTAAAAAACAGAGAAAGTCTTACCAAGAGTAAAGATTTCCCAAAGAACAACGCCATAAGACCAACTAAAAAAGGGTAAACATTTTAATGATTTGCAAATATTTGACAGATGTCTAAGTTCTATGCCTATAAAGCAAGTCAGTCAGGGCCTCTTTTAACATAGTAACTAGGGGGGCAAATGCCCCCTAGTCCCTATCATTGCCCACCTAGTTTCATAAAGTTGCCCCCCTAGTACAATGTCCTCTCAAAAGAAAACTGCCAAAAAAGCCAATCTGGGCCAGTCTTGAAGTTGTATTTTGAGAAATTTTCTGGGGGAGCATGCCCCCAGACCCCCTAATTAGGAACACCTCTTGAGCGCTGTACGCCTACGGCACATTTACAGTCAGTTGTAACATCAGTATGACTTGTATAAATTCTCCACTGAAGTAGAGATGCACCATAGTAATTTCTCCAGCTCTGTACCACTGGTTGTGCATAAATTATTGACAAAAAGACTAAGAGAAGAATGAACTTGCCAAGACAGGATTCGCACTGTGAAAGAAAGTGCTGCAGATAAAACAATAGAACAATAAAGCTATAAGTCCCCTTAAATTTTTTGCCCCCCTAGTTTTTGCCCCTTAAAAGAGGCCCTGAAGTCAGTACAGTAGCATGAGATTAAACTTCATCGGGAATACGGACCAAGCGAGAACGAGGGCCTACTCCATTAGTCCAGACATAATCATATTTAAATAACTATAACGATTCATAGCATTTTAATATTCTCACATGTCTGTTTCAACACAAAAGCTCCTGGTGTCGAGAGCTTCCAGAGCTACCCACTTCAAGGGTACATACCCCTAAAATAAACAAATATTAAATTAAACATAAATATGTACGGTATATGGAACTGAAGAAGGCTCAACATAGCCAAAACACAAAGTCAAACGGGAGGACAGCCGTGGGCTGTTTGACTTGGAGAGTTACTCAAAGAGTACATTGTTAAGCTGCGTAGAATCTTTGTTGGCTCTCAGATCGTCTTGCCTTGCAGTCTTGCAGGTTCAAATCTCATCAATTGTGGTATGCAACTAATGGAAAAATCTATCCTAGTATATGCCATTGATGATAAATGTATATCAATATGTATGGTACTCAAGAAGGCTCATCGTAGGCGATACAAAAGGCAAACGGGAGGAGAGTCTTAGCCTACAGGACTTGGAGAGTTACTCGAAGATTTCATTGGGCTCTGTAGCTCAGTGGAATTGTTGTTTGCCCTCTGATGATACAGCCTTTTGTTCAAGTCCTATCAATTGTGATATGTCACTCGTGAAAAAATCTACAAGTTATATATCATCTCCCAAATTAAACCTTACAATAACAACGTTTTTCGTGTTACCTGCGTTGGAATGTAATATCCACTTTGTTCGATGCTTCTTGCAAGACCAAAGTCAGAAATCTTGGCTGTGTAGTCTTCACTAACCAAAATATTTCTAGCCGCTAGATCTCGATGGATTTTCTGAAAGAGAAAAATCATAGCTATAAGAAGTAAAAACTCAGTCGTTAGACATTTTCGAAGAGGTCTGGGTCGACGTGATATTTTGTCTGGAAGATGGTGGACATCTTGAGCAGGGGGATCAACAGCTAAAGACAACTGGTGTAGCAAATGTTTCTTTAAAGTAGTCGAAACACAAAGCCTAACTGGAGGAGAGCCTTGGGCTGTATGACTTGGAGGGTTATTCGGCAATTTCATTGAGCTCTATAATTAACATTGTGCATCTATATCTCAGTGGAAACGTCATTGGCTCTCTGGTCATGCAGTCCAGGTTCGAATCTTATCTTGTGTAATTTGAAAAAGTTCAACTACATAATTTGATGAAAATGGTTGAGGGTTGAGGGAATCCTCTCCACTTGCAACGATCTTAATCGCAGCCGCTTTACCAGAGGTAGTGCAGCAGATTTTACTTCTAAATTCATGAAAATGGAAGACTAAGAGAGGAAAGGAATCTGTGATAATAAATTTTATAATAATCTGTATAAACTCGGCAAACAAGATGTAAGTAGTAACTCACAAAAAAATTACTTAATGAAATGCCTTCTAGAGCAGATACACTTGGACTTGAATCCTCTCATGTACTACAATTCTCACTAAATGTCAATTTGAAGTCAAATTTGCTGCACTTTTCTCTCCTGAAACTACTGCAATTCTGGTCTCTGAACGTGGAAGGAATTCCCTTACTCAACATGTCTACCATTTACCAGAAAAATGTCGCGCCGACCCAGACCTCTTTGAAAATTACTATTGGGCTTCTTGTGACAGAAAGCTGCATTGAAATACTACAAGCTGGAAATATCCTACTGAATTTGAAGTCATTTTAATTTCAATGTTGCATTAATTTCAGATCACAACGTGACAGTTAAGAAACGTTAAAGTCTAGACGAACCTTTTTAATGGCTAGATATTCCATTCCACATGCAATATCGAAAGAAAACTTGTATAACAGTTGTAAACCAAGGTTTGATTGTTGATTTCCACGTTTATGTTTTTCTTCATGCAACATGGCGAGAAGATTGCCTTTGCTAAGGAATTCCATTATAATGTAAACTAAATGTAGAATAGAAATCACTATAAGGATGTGACAACAAGCAAGTAAGAATACCAAAAGGCAAGGCAAAGCAAGGCAAAGCAAGGCAAAGCAAGGCAAAGCATAGCAAAGCATAGCAAAGCATTGCAAAGCATAACAAAGCATAGCAAAGCATAGCAAATCATAGCAAAGCATAGCAAAGCATAGCAAAGCATAGCATAGCAAAGCATAGCAAAGCATAGCAAAGCATAAGCAAAGCATAGCAAAGCAAGCAAAGCATAGCAAAGCAAAGCATAGCAAAGCATAGCAAAGCATAGCAAAGCATAGCAAAGCAAGCAAGCAAAGCAAAGCATAGCAAAGCATAGCATAGCAAAGCAAAGCAAAGCATAGCAAAGCATAGCAAAGCATAGCAAAGCATAGCAAAGCATAGCAAAGCAAAGCAAAGCATAGCAAAGCAAAGCAAAGCAAAGCAGCAAAGCAAAGCAAAGCAAAGCATAAGCAAAGCATAGCAAAGCATAGCAAAGCATAGCAAAGCATAGCAAAAAGCATAGCAAAGCATAGCAAGCAAAGCATAGCAAAGCAAGCAAAGCATAGCAAAGCATAGCAAAGCATAGCAAAGCAAAGCAAAGCATAGCAAAGCAAAGCAAAGCAAAGCAAAGCATAGCATAGCAAAGCATAGCAAAGCAAAGCATAGCAAAGCATAGCAAAGCAAAGCATAGCAAAGCAAAGCAAAGCATAGCAAAGCATAGCAGCATAGCAAAGCATAGCAAAGCAAAGCAAGCAAAAGCAAAGCAAAGCAAAGCATAGCAAAGCAAAGCAGCAAAGCAAAGCAAAGCAAAGCAAAGCATAGCAAAGCAAAGCAAAGCATAGCAAAGCAAAGCAAAAGCATAGCAAAGCATAGCAAAGCATAGCAAAGCAGCAAGCAAAGCAAAGCATAGCAAAGCATAGCAAAGCAAAGCAAAGCATAGCAAAGCAAGCAAAGCATAGCAAAGCATAGCAAAGCATAGCAAAGCATAGCAAAGCATAGCAAAGCATAGCAAAGCATAGCAAAAAGCATAGCAAAGCAAAGCAAAGCAAGCATAGCAAAGCATAGCAAAGCAAAGCAAAGCATAGCAAAGCATAGCATAGCAAAGCATAGCAAAGCATAGCAAAGCATAGCAAAGCAAAGCAAAGCATAGCATAGCAAAGCATAGCAAAGCATAGCAAAGCATAGCAAAGCATAGCAAAGCAAAGCATAGCATAGCAAAGCAAAGCAAAGCATAGCAAAGCATAGCAAAGCATAGCAAAGCATAGCAAAGCAAAGCATAGCAAAGCATAGCAAAGCATAGCAAAGCAATGCAAAGCAAGGCAAAAGCAGCAAAGCAGCAAAGCATAGCAAAGCAAGCAAAGCAAAGCAGCAAAGCAAAGCAAAGCAAAGCAAAGCAGCAAGCAAAGCAAAGCAAAGCAAAGCATAGCATAGCAAAGCATAGCAAAGCATAGCAAAGCATAGCAAAGCAAAGCAAAGCAAAGCATAGCAAAGCATAGCAAAGCATAGCAAAGCATAGCAAAGCATAGCAAAGCATAGCAAAGCATAGCAAAGCATAGCAAAGCATAGCAAAGCAAAGCAAAGCAAGCAAAGCATAGCAAAGCATAGCAAAGCATAGCAAAGCAAAGCAAAGCATAGCAAAGCATAGCAAAGCATAGCAAAGCATAGCAAAGCATAGCAAAGCATAGCAAAGCATAGCAAAGCATAGCAAAGCATAGCAAAGCATAGCAAAGCATAGCAAAGCAAAGCAAAGCATAGCAAAGCATAGCAAAGCATAGCAAAGCATAGCAAAGCATAGCAAAGCAAAGCAAAGCAAAGCATAGCAAAGCATAGCAAAGCATAGCAAAGCATAGCAAAGCATAGCAAAGCAAAGCAAAGCAAAGCAAAGCAAAGCATAGCAAAGCAAAGCATAGCAAAGCAAAGCAAAGCATAGCATAGCAAAGCATAGCAAAGCATAGCAAAGCATAGCAAAGCAAAGCATAGCAAAGCATAGCAAAGCATAGCAAAGCATAAGCAAAGCATAGCAAAGCAAAGCAAAGCATAGCATAGCAAAGCATAGCAAAGCATAGCAAAGCATAGCAAAGCATAGCAAAGCATAGCAAAGCATAGCAAAGCAAAGCAAAGCAAAGCATAGCAAAGCATAGCAAAGCATAGCAAAGCAAAGCAAAGCAAAGCATAGCAAAGCATAGCAAAGCATAGCAAAGCAGCAAGCAAAGCAAAGCAAAGCAAAGCAAAGCAAAGCATAGCAAAGCATAAGCAAAGCAGCAAGCATAAAGCATAGCAAAGCAAGCAAAGCATAGCAAAGCAAAGCAAAGCAAAGCAAAGCATAAAAAGCAAAGCAAAAGCAAAGCAAAGTAAAGCAAAGCATAGCAAAGCAAAGCAAAGCAAAGCAAAGCAAAGCAAAGCAAAGCATAGCAAAGCATAGCATAGCAAAGCAAAGCAAAGCATAGCAAAGCAAAGCAAAGCAAAGCAAAGCAAAGCAAAGCAAAGCAAAGCAAAGCAAAGCATAGCAAAGCAAAGCAAAAAGCAAAGCAAAGCAAGCATAGCAAAGCATAGCAAAGCAAAGCAAAGCAAAGCAAAGCAAAGCAAAGCAAAGCAAAGCAAGCAAGCAAAGCAAAGCAAAGCAAAGCAAAGCAAAGCAAAGCAAAGCAAAGCAAAGCAAAGCATAGCAAAGCAAAGCAAAGCAAGCAAAGCAGCAAAGCAAAGCAAAGCAAGCAAAGCAAGCAAAGCAAAGCAAAGCAAAGCAAAGCAAAGCAAAGCAAAGCAAAGCAAAAAGCAAAGCAAAGCAAAGCAAAGCAGCAAAGCAAAGCAAAGCAAAGCAAAGCAAAGCAAAGCATAGCAAAGCAAGCAAAGCAAAGCATAGCAAAGCAAAGCAAAGCAAAGCAAAGCAAAGCAAAGCAAAGCAAAGCAAAGCAAAGCAAAGCAAGCAAAGCAAAGCAAAGCAAAGCAAAGCAAAGCAAAGCAAAGCAAAGCAAAGCAAAGCAAAGCAAAGCAAAGCAAAGCAAAGCAAAGCAAAGCAAAGCAAAAAGCAAAGCAAAGCAAAGCAAAGCAAAGCAAAGCAAAGCAAAGCAAAGCAAAGCAAAGCAAAGCAAAGCAAAGCAAAGCAAAGCAAAGCAAGCAAGCAAAGCAAAGCAAAGCAAAGCAAAGCAAAGCAGCAAGCAAAGCAAAGCAAAGCAAAGCAAGCATAAAAAAGCATAGCAAAGCAAAGCAAAGCAAAGCAAAGCAAAGCAAAGCAAAGCAAAGCAAAGCAAAGCAAAGCAAAGCATAGCAAAGCATAGCAAAGCATAGCAAAGCATAGCAAAGCATAGCAAAGCATAGCAAAGCATAGCAAAGCATAGCAAAGCAAAGCAAAGCCTAGCAAAGCATAGCAAAGCCTAAAAAAGCATAGCAAAGCCTAGCAAAGCAATGCAAAGCAAAGCATAGCATAGCAAAGCAAAGCAAAGCAAAGTATAGCGTAGCAAAGCAAAGCAAAGCAAAGTATAGCGTAGCAAAGCATAGCAAAGTATAGCAAAGCAAAGCATAGCAAAGCATAACATAGCAAAGCATAGCAAAGCATAGCATAGCAAAGCATAGCAAAGCATAGCAAGGCATATATGCAAAGTTAGTATAGTATTATTAACATTAATATAACAAGAAACGTATCAAAGTAAATAAATTGTTTGAAGACACTTACATCTAATTGAATTCGAAAATGTTGCAATAAGTTTGACAATATTTGGATGGTCGAGATCTTTGAGGCTGTCAACCTCTTTCTCAAAATCTTTCTTGTGTCTTTGATTATCGAAGTCTGGAAAAGAGAGTTCTTAGTTTACAACAGCTAAACAGATTTCAAATGGAAAATTAATGAAAAAGTTTCTTAAATAGAAAGTCAAAGAATGAGTTAACATTAAAACAGTTCACCTTTAAGCATCTTAACAGCAACTGGACTTGTGTCTTCTCTACCATCGCTATAGCTTTCTATTTGCCCACGGACAACGAACCCGAAAGCCCCAGTTCCAAGGACAGTTGGTGGTTTCGGGATTCTAAGCGTCAAGCCAGGGCCAACAGAAATAACTGAAAAATGAAAAGTAACGTTAATAAACTCAGTAGCGTAATGCACACTTAGACTTAAATAAGTATTAAAATAGTGACTATTAAATACGCCCCACTCTCCGCAAACAGCAGAAACAGGAACAACAACAACAGCAGCAACAATAACAACAACAACAACCATAAAGCTGTTTGCTCAGAGTGGGTTTGAGCTCACACTCACAGTAGTGAGGGGGGCTTTGGGGGGTATCAAACCCGAAAACCCGGAAGAAAATTGGGACAAACCCGAAAACCCGGATGACCTTAGTTTCAACAACTCTTGTAAGAATTTTACCCATTGATAACCTCTGCGAGGTTTAAAACACGAAAACCAGCACATTTTTACTTCAAGACCCGAAACCAAAGTTAGAAAATGGCAAAACCCGTTGCCCGTTAAATACTTGACCCGAAAACCCGCACGATTCTTCGGAAAAACCCGAAAACCCGAGGGCAAAATCGGCCAAACCCGCAACCCGTGAAATCCCAAAAGCCTCCCTCAGTAGTTGGAGCGTCCAACAATTCAACTCAATAGTAATAACTACCACTCGTGTAAAAAGTGTAATCAGCAACATCGGTGTTACACTCACCCTTTTCTTTCTTCAGTCAGAGTTTATTTTTCACTTTTTTGCACTATTAATTTGTTTAACAATTTTGCACCCCTACGACTTGGAACCGGGGGTCACTTGTCCATTAGTGCCCTTCGCTACAACATTGACCATTCCATGAAAGAAATAACCTTCGTATGAACGTCACAGTGGGTACTGTGAAACGTTTTTCGCGTTGTACGTCTTAAGTTTTAAAGAGCTTCAGGATCGGAAAAAAAAGTAAAAAATCTTTGGAAATACTTGAAAGCAAGGGCCCTCTTCAAATTGGCGTACACGTTTTTTTCTTATAAGAACACTGAAATTGAAGAAAGCCATGCAATGTTCTTAATCTTTTCGATTTGAAGGCGTAAAAAGTTCATAACATGTTCTTAATTTTCTTGCTTTTTAAGAAGCTGTTGTTCTTCAAGATGGTAATTGGTACGAAAAGGGACGCACGTGTAAAAATGTCCCATATATTCACAATGATTCATAGTTCACCTGTTTTCTAGAGTGGAGAATAGGACAGCGCCACTAAAGAAAGTAAATTCTAACTTGTTTCTAGCTTCGCAAAGCCTTGTAATGTTCTTAGCATGTTCTTAACTTTTCAAACTCTGAAACCTTTTGTTCTTATATACTTTGTTCTTATAAAAAAAAAACGTGTACGAGATTTACGTTGGCATAAAAGGATTTCCAAGGAATTACCTTGAAATCAATAGAATTTATGGCAGGGTTGTACTGTACGAGATTCCCAAGAAGTGAATTACCCCTCACGTGAAAGCTTTTGTGTATGACACAGAACTCTTTTGGAAATCCTTTTGATTTAACAGGAATCTCGTACGCCTTTTTGAAGAGTGAAATTCCAATCAAGAAATGCTATAACGGTTTCTGAATCTTACTTTCATCTTGCTGATTGCTCGAACCATCATCTTGGTCCTCTGGGTAAACAGGAACTATGAATTCATTCACTGTGTGTAAAAAAAAATCAAATTGAAAATCATAAGCAGAATTCCAACTATTTTAGGCCCATCTCTATTCTGTGCTTAGGCCTGCCAAATGATCAAACTCTCAAGATTTGGTTTGCAAGGGATGTTTGGCCGTTCGTACATGTCACAAACATTGCTTGATAAGCAGAATTTCCTGAGTTGTGTTTCAAGAAAACTTCAAAAACATTTTTTGCTGAGCATAGAGTTCATGACAAGCAATGCTTTACGACGTGGCAATAGGCCAAACGGTCAAATGTTTGACCAACATATTTGATAGCTTCGCTAGGGCCTTAGAGAACAAACTGAGCAAGCTGTTGTATCCGAGTTTCAGTACAGCTAACCTCACAGCGCTAAAATTAAAATGTTGCCATGAAATGTGCATCGCACGTAGCTACACTTAGCTTAGCTGGATATTGACGCGCAGTTGAATACTTGAACACTCAGGGGGGGGGGGAGAATAAGAACTGTTTGTAACGAATGTTTTGCTTTGTGGCCGAAAGGCAAAACGTTGTCCGATATAAAAATAAAGGCCTGGCTAAACTAGGAGACATGTCGCGCACGACATTGATGTCCCCTCTGTGTCTCCCAGTTTAGCCACCTCGGAAACTTTGTAGCGCGCGACAAAATTTGTAGCAAGAGACACGCAAATATTTCTGGGAGACAACAGAAACATTTCTTGTCTCCGCGACATGCAAATGACTCGGGGGACATGTTGCTCGCTTGTCACTCGCATGTTCAGCCACCCTGGGAGACACGCCGAATTCAATGTCACGCGCGACAAGTTTCCTAGTTTAGCCATAGCTTTAGACAAGCTATGTTTGACCGTTTGGCAAGATCCTTAGAACCTTTAAAGAGGTTTTATAAAGCATTTATACAATTCATAAACCTAGGTAAGAAATTTTTAGAAAGTTTGATTGTCTGGAAGTTAAAAGAGTCAGAATATCACTCCTCACCTACTGCTTCATTTGTGTTTGCGTTTGGGTTTGCGTTTGGTACTTCTGGGCATATTGGATCGAAAATTACCTGAAAAATGTATAAAATAGAGAACAAATGCACGAAATATATGAATTGACCAATTCTACGGTTTCATCCTTAATATCGTCTATCCTCATCTGTGCTGCCATAAAACTAAATCTGTGAGGCTACGCCTTGGATGACGACGCTGATTGGCGCAGAGCAGCGTCCCTTGGCGAGAAGTCCTGTTCATCGACAACACAGCATAGCTGAGATGGCCGCAGGAACGACTCGTTGCTTGGTGCCGGAGCTGATGTCGTGTTGACTTGTCAGAACCGCCATTGAACTTAAGTTCAGTGCATGATGGCCGTTGACTCAATTTGAGCTCATCCGCCCTTTAAACAGGTCTTATTTTTCGTCCTGCTGGGTGTCATGCCACCCTCCTCACGGGAAAAACCAGTGGGGGAGCCAGTTTAGACGCCGACTACCCGTCCATGCGGCAGGTTGTACTGGGTTACAATGTTACCAGTAGCAGGACCAACAAAGTGAACCTGACCTGACCTAACCATCCTTAACCCACCGATATAACATACCGAACTATACAGAAACTTAGCCGCTGCAAGGAGGCTTGTTTATACATATAAATGATCTTTGGGACAAAAACATTTTACAGAAGGGGTTGCTTAATTGAGGTAGAACGATGTACTACCTTAACTGATTGAAAGACATTAGGTAATACACGCTTCCGCAAAAGATGGCCGCCGCTTTTTGCCTATTGTTTTCATTAAGGATTTTCGAAAGGAATTCTGGGAATAATTTCCTTAATTACGTATTTTACATAGCTGCAGACGTTGAATTCGTAACCAAGGAAATTATTCCCAGAATTCCCTTCGAGAAACCTTAAGAGAAACAAGGGATTGACAGGAACGGCCGCCATCTTTTGCGGAAACCTCTATTGAGGCGTTTTCGCTCGATGAAAATTCCCCTTTCCCTACAAGCATTGCTCCACTGTACAATATATTCGGGTTTTATTTACTTTGGTAGGCCGATAGACTTATTACAAGAATCTAAGTATCCGCTTAGTCAATCTAGACCAACAACAAAAGCAGGCCGCGTCGTGATAACAGTTCGGGTTGCCAGTATACAACAACAACAGCATAAGGTGGTGGCAGCGATAAACCGTGACTCAAGTCTAACTTTGGTACTTTAATCAAACTTTAGTAGACATTCATTTTGCTGGGCATTCATTTACTACAATGCTATCTACAGTCATTTGCAAAGAATGTACGTTTTGGTTTTTGTAACAAAAACATGGTAAGAAACATCTACTCTGGGTACCAGAGCCTTTTAGTATTAGAAATAAAAGAAAGCAAGAAAAAAAGATGATACGAGAGGAGAAATGAAAGGAGAAAGATCTAATGCTTTCTTCCCTCTGTCCTTCCATTTACATTTCCCAAACTGTCTTTGGCAGCCAGGGTAAGAAATATCGTACAAATCCCTCTCGCTGGTATAAAGGCCACAAGGCATCACTGTTTTTAGGGTATAATTTTCCGACAAACTGTTTCAAAGAAGCTAAGTGAAGGGGCGACGGCCGCCTTCCCTCCCCTCTTTCTATGCCATTGCATTTTCATTCTTGCGAAAAAAGAATGAAAGTAGAAGTGACAACTGAAGCAGACTGGTCTTATTCATGTTCTGCACTTACATCAGATTCCCGGTTTTGCTTTATGTGGCGGTGAATGCAAACAGAGACAAAAGTAACGCAGATGAACAAAGCCACTGAGCCAATCGATATGGAAATGATCTGGACAGTATTCAATTCAGCAGGGTCGGCAACCAGTGCTGTAATACAATTCAAAGCAAATATCAATCATCATCGATAAGCAGCGATGATTACTTATGGTAATAATGATAATAATAATAATAATAATAATAATAATCATCATCATCATACATCATGACAATCATCATCCTAAGTCGTAATCATCAGCATCATCATCATCATCATCATAATAATAATCATCATCATCAATAATATCATAAATCATAATCATAATCATAATCATCACCATCATCTTCATCATCATCATCATTATCACCACCATCATCATCGTCGTCGTCGTCTCCATCATCAATATGATCATCACCAACATCATCATCATCATCATCATCATCATCATCATCATCATCATCATCATCATCATCATCAACATCATCATCATCATCATCATCATCATCATCACACCTTACATTACCACAGCTATGCCACAACCAAACACATCATTATCATTGGCGATTTCCTAAAGCACAGAAGCAAAAAATTTCCATATCGACGTCGAATGAAAAAAATTAGCAAAACTTACATGATTCAATGGGTACTTGAGCTAAAAAGAAAATTGTAATTACAAAGTGAATAATCTATTGACAATTTCAACGAAGTTTTTTCAAGTCAGAAGCAGCGAAGAAGTACATCCCTAAATAATACCTTGATAGGACTGACACTGGCAAAATAGAATTGATTTACCTTGAGCCGTTGTTGGTGGAGGCTTGTTTGTTGGCATTTTATCTGTAAAAGTATAGTGTATATTTTAAGGCTATCTTCTAGAACTAATACAGCAACCTCGTCCCAAGGCCCCAAATCGAATTTCCTCGAATCTCAACCGTAAAATCGATTTTGGTAGGGCGTGTTCTTCTAAACCAATCCTTTTTTTGGCAGCATTCTTTTTTCGGTATGTGTGTTTTTCGCGAAGCCATTCTTCTGAAAACGGCAGGCTTCGGAGCAAGTTTTCGAGCTGTCGAAAACCTTCTGCCATCAAAAGCAGAAGAAGATTTCCGAGACTTTCGAGAGATTCTTGGTTTAAAAGTCAATGAGAATGCAATTTTACCAGTTGCCATGAGACATGTTCCAAAAGGATCTGGGACAACGTAAGCAAGAATTTTGGCGCGAAAGTTTTCCGACTTCCAGAATCTCTGTTTTTCGAAAAGCATGGATTCTGTTTTTTGGGGTATCATTTTGCTAAGATGATCAATTTTGATAAATTCACAATAACTGCCAAATAAATTTCAGCTCCATAACTCTAAAAAAATGACTTTTGAGTATTTCTATGTACTATATTCAAATTTCTTTGGGCACTTTGGGGTATACTTTTTAGAATTTTCATAAATTTTGGGGTCTACTTTTTATTACGAAAATGGCACACCCCCGTCACTGATCTATTGAAGTTACCCCCCCGGGTTTTGGAAGCTTTCTGTTTTTAAATTTCGGAAAGTTTTCGAGGTTCGGAAGAACACGACCCAAGAAAAATGGTATATTGTTTGCTGTAAATGCTTTGATTGACCAACAAAGTGCTCGACTCTTTGGTCACGTCACAAAACATTGCTTTTCAATCAATTTCAGCTCACGAAAACGATAAGCCGCAAACATTTTTGATCTTCATGAAAAAAATCGCATAACACAACATGAAGATTAATGACAGGAGGTTAACAGAGCCCGACCAGTGTCTAAAATACAACGCTGCATCTTCATTCTTCGTGTTACGGTACAGTTTTTGTAACAGGAATAAACGTCTGTTACATCAGAGTAATTCACTGAATGCACGAAAGAGATACGACTCGAACTGAGATTAAAGATTGACTAAAGGCCTGGCTAAACTAGGAGACCTGTCGCGCGCGACATTGATGTCCCCTTTGTGTCTCCCAGTTTAGCTACCTCGGAAACGTTGTAGCGCGCGACAAAATTTGTAGCAAGAGACACGCGAAAGTTTCTGGGAAACAATAGAAATGCTTCTTGTCTCTGCGACATGCAAATGACTCGGGGCACATGTTGCTCGCTTTCACTTGCATGTTTAGCCCCCCTGAGAGACACGCCGAATATATTGTCGCGCGCGACATGTCTCCTTGTTTAGCTATAGCTTAATAATTAGATTGTGAGCTACAATATATATACAAGTACAAACGAGGCTAAAGTAATATTTAGGCATTTCAGGGAAGAATGCCGTTTAGTGTACCGTTTAGCTGCCACGACACAGAATACATGTACTTATAGTGTATACACGTATTTTTTTTTATAAGAAGCGCTTTATAAGAAACCCAAACTCTCGAATGGCCAAAAACTTAAGAAACTCCAGTACTGGAAATTTTTTACGTAGGAAACTTTTCACCTCGGACAGCGAAAATTTTCTTTTATTTCCTGTGTTTCTTTTGCAATTACGTATTTCTCTGACAAGTAGATTAACAGGAAACCCATATGCATTGAAATACGATCGATAAATGGATTTGGAACATAATTCAGATAGAATAACTATTTTCCATACAAGGATATTCAAGAAACTCTTAAGAACCTTTCGGTACTCAAAATCTAAAAATTTTAAGAAACTTATTCAGTACTGGATCAATTTTTTAGTTTCTTATAAAAAAAATACGTGTTGATCCAATACGATCGATAAATGGGTTTAGAACATCATCCAGATAGAATAACTATGTTGCATATAAGGATATTCAAGAAACTCTTAAGAAACTTTCAGTACTCAAAATCTAAAAATTTTAAGAAACTTTCAGCACTGGATAATTTTTTTTAGTTTCTTATAAAAAAAATACGTGTAGTTCTACAAAAGGAAAGATCAAAATTCGAAAATCCTTACCAAGTAGGCGTATCGTCCTGAAAACTATGGGACAGCTGTTTTGTTGCGAATATGACTTGCAATACACATCAATCGTAGAATCATTTCCAAAATGGTCCTCGGTCAAAATTAGAGTTTCGTTGCAAAATATTGTGCGAACCTTGTCTTGGGAACAAAAATGTTTTTTCTCTTCACTAATTTTCGTATTATTTCTTGTTATCCACATTTTAGTCAAAAAAAGTCTAAACTCATTAGCAGATTTCCCAGAACACGTGACATTGATTTGCACGGGCTGTCCTTTCAGGCTATGCTTTGGAGTCACAAAAAAATCAATAGTTGGAGCATTTACTAAAAAGAAAGGAAAATCCAAGCGTTAGGCCTTCGAAAATGATTAATGAAATTTTTTTATAAGCAACTGGTAAGTAAGCTCTAAAGAGATAGGATCATACAGGGACGCCGGAGAGGGGGCGCGGGGGGGCAATCGCCCCTCCTGCCCTCTCTTAAGGGGGGGCAAGGGGGCGATAGTGCCCTTTCAATGTAAAACGATAATTGACTTTGACAACATACGATGTTTCGCCATAATTATGCCATTCGAAATGCGTGCGTTTGGAGACATAGCCAAAAATTGTCGTACGAAAACATGATTAATTCTCGTTGAAAAACTTTTGTTGCATTTTAAGCCGATCCAAATGGCGTGGACACAAAAAATTTCCTGGGAGAGTACCACCAAAACCCCTAATTTTTTATCTCAATTGCCCTTACGTTCCTGGTCGCCCCCTTGCCCTACCATCGCTCCGGCGTCCCTGATCATAATATGTTTTAGCAACTAAACAGTAAGGAAAGAAATCTCTTTCATTAGCAGTCATTACTTTTTTAAAACATCAAATTCGACATTCAGTTCAATTAACTTCGATCCTAAATTCTTTTCAGCCTACACCATGATGATACCTTTTTATACGCTCCTTCTCCTTTCAGTCCTTCGCAAGGACAAAGGGAGGTCCTTAAAATGGGGGAAGGGTACTTGTCCAAACCACCTTGCCAACCTTGAAGATTCATTCATTCCAGCGAGTCACAGGCATATTTCCGCTGAACAGCGAGAATATGGGCAGAAGCACCTCAAAGCCTCAGTGACCCTGAAGGGACCTTTTGGTAACAATAAGACTCATGTTTGGAAAAAGGCTACAGTGCCATGGGGTTTTCTTGGAACGCAACTTGGTTAAGTATCTTTAGGGGGGGGGGGGTAGGGGTACAGCACTTCCACTTCAAGAAGAGACGAGACACTTCTTATTTATTGAAAGATAAAGAAATTTCTACTCACCCTTCTTTGTTTCACAGCTAGCTGCTTCCACATTAGTAAGCTTTAAAGTTATCACCAAAATAACTAAGAATATTTTATCTTCCTGTTTTGCCATTATTGGCTGGAAAATAAAATCGTTCGGTTTACTTCCAAATGTAATTGGGTGTGCGACAAAATGCAAAAATATTTTTAAGAAAATCCAGCACTGGAAACTTTTACCTAAGAAAAGTGTAACTTTTTTAGTTTCTTAAAAAAGTACGTACTGTAGGCAGTGTACTATTTATATCTGTTTGTATTTTTCAGGGAAATGTAATTTTCTTTATAAAATTAATTTTGTACAGTATTATTTTCAATTTAGATTACAGTAGTGATAAACAAAATTCCAAAGTATAAAAGCGATTTTATCTTAAGTAGTCTAAATTCTTAAAAAATTTCAGCCTTCTTCGTATAGATTCCTTACATGTCTTTATAGATTCCTTGGCTAAAAAGCGTGTAAACCACAGTTTTATAACCATTGTAATTGTAATATATTTTGTCTGCAAAATCATACAATAGGGAGCGGGGTGGTTTGCAAACGGCAAATGCAGACAGGGCCTAGCAGCAGACAGAAACTTTAGTTCAATTGTTCCAGTGCCCCTCGCAAGTTTTTCAAGGAATACAAGAAAAATTTTAAATATAGACCTTAAAAATTAGGATCAAATAATTGTACTAACCTTTGGGTTGCCACGAAAGTTGTAAAATATCAGTAAAAAGTGCAAAACTTCGGTGTGTTAGTCAGTCAGCAGATTTCGAAACAATCTTCGAAACTTTACGCCCTGCTGCTCTTTTGTGTTTGGAAAGGCAAGGCTGAACAAAAGCATTGATAGTGAAAGGAACAAAGTGGTTCCAAGAAAAGGGGAAGTACATGCTAATCATATGATGCGGAAATTGTCAGTTAAACATTCGGCATATTTCAGTGTCATGTCAGAACAGAACATCACATCGAACAAATGTACTCTGGACTTAAAATCTTGTAAACGTCATGAGATAAAAATAGCAAGGTATCTGAATACAGTAAGGCCGTAACCAAACGATCAAACATTATTGTTCAAACATTTGCAATTTGCTAGTCAAGCAAAATGCTCGACCTTTTGCCCACTTCGCAAAACATTGCTCGTCTAACAGTTTTTGCTGGATGCAAGCATAAAATGTTTCTGAAGTTTTTCAAGAACATTGCTAATCGAATTCTGCTTACCAAGGAGGGTGAAAAATCACGCAATCACGCGCAATTTTTCGACGATTCACGCAAACACGCAAGATAAAACTTCATTTTCACGTGCGCACAACTACAGACAATGCTAGATGGATAAAAGGGCATTCCTGCATTCAAGCAACCTCTCGATTATGTCGTCGACACAGTAAATCACGAAATCACGAGCAGTACCAAAGCATTTCACGCGACATGCAGGAGTTTAGATTCACGCATTCAATGGGAAAAATTTCTCGTTTCACGAAATGACGCATGAAAAATGGTCCAATAACGCATCATGCAGAACCGTTTGGGGCCTCTTTTCAACGTTCTACACTCAAAATGTAAAAATTTTACGATAGTACATCGACAACTTTACAAAACTTCTTTACAAAAATACATATTTTTTCAACAAGCAACTGAACTTTTGGTCAAGCCCTCAAACATAGTCAATAGAATAAACACTACTAGTGTTTATTCTTATAAATATGCCTAAAAGTTGCTCAAAATATCTAGTATTTCAGCCATCACTGAGACCCCGTTTACACAATGCCGGTACGAGATGAATACGGTACGAAACTACTGTATGCCGTATTGGCCTTGCGTCTACACTATGCCGGCACAGTTTTGATATGAATACGGTACGAGATGAATACGGTACGAAACTACTGTATGCCGTATTGGCCTTGCGTCTACACTATGCCGGCACAGTTTTGATACGAATACGGTACGAGATGAATACGGTACGAAACTACTGTATACCGTTTTGGCCTTGCGTCTACACTATGCCGGCACAGTTTTGATATGAATACGGTACGAGATGAATACGGTACGAAACTACTGTATACCGTATTGGCCTTGCGTCTACATTATGCCGGCACAGTTTTGATACGAATACGGTACGAGATGAATACGATACGCTAACCGGCTTCATCTGAAAACGGCATAGTGCAAACGCCTGAATACGGTACAGTTTGATAGCGCTTTGCTGAATGAAAGAGAAAAACGATTACTCTTTGTTCTTGTTGACATGAAACAATAGATTTTAGACAAAAGCCGATGACCTTGCTCGTCGTATTCATTTCATACGTGCATAGTGTAAACGGAGACTCCCGATTCCCCATCCGACATGAAATCATTCCGTATTCAGAGTAAATATATTCGGACTCATCAAGGCTGTTTCTAACACTGTATTAGACATGATAGACACCACTTACCATGACAAGCCTTTGTTATTTAGTAGGGCAACGTTTCGGGAGAGATCCGTCTCCCATCATCGTGCAATGAGAAATGTGGTTTCTTTCCTATTTATTGCAAAGGACGGATTGAAAGGTGTGAAATTAACCGGACCTGCGAGGAAGCTCGTAATTTTGGCGCTCAATTTCTAAAATTTGTGGCGCCAAAATTGCGTTCAGTTCAATTTTCAATTTTAATCAACCAGATGTCTTGGATTGAGTAAGATACTTGATTAATACAAGGAGTTAAGAGAACTGAGTGAATGCAATCTTTAACAAGTCTGTTTTTCCCGTTCTTATCCTCTGAAATGTTATCCCAATCCATCTGGTGTTTTTCCGTCCAACAATGATTGGCAAGATTAGCCTCAGCTCACAAGAATCCATTTTTTAACGAGACGCTCAAAAAGAGACACATTTTTGGTTCTCTATGTGATAAGCTAATTTGGTGCAAAAATTATCTGAAAATGCAAAGTGCTGGATAAATCAGTATAAAGCAAATTAATTAAAGTGACTGAATTATATTCAAGCTAGACTTACCGATTCAATGTCTTTATCAAAGAACATTAGATTTATTGATTCGATGAAAATAATCTACTAATAAGCTACTTCTAAAGTCTGCTCTGTTCATCATCACAGTTTTCCCTCAGCAATACATCGTCATCTGAATAAACTAGAAATGAAATTAACAGTAATGAGATAAAGTCTAAGCCTACACGTTACTTAAATAAGAAGTGGTTTAGTATAAGAAAGTAGTGCTTAACTTAAATTCAAGGTTCAATAATGGATACTTGAAACTTAAAAAAGTTCTGTTTCGTATTTTCACTCTTAATGTTCTGTATGTTATTTTCGCTCTTCTTCAGTTATTCATCTTGCTATTAATCCAGTCTTACGATTTTTTTATGGAACGTTATTTGTGCATTTTTTACAGTGCCTTTAACAGTGCATGCCCAGAAACACTGCATTCCAAAACTTCTGCTAAGAAAGTCACAAGAAAGTTTTTGGTACTGAAAGCATGAAATATGTAAGAAAGTTTTAATACCAGGCCCTTGATTTTGTTCATTAATTTTCAGAACTTTTCATTTTAAAATTTTGATCGAGGCTGGCTGTTCTTGTTTTTGCCTTTCTTGAGCCTGAAATGTTCTTAATCTGTTCTTAATTCATCAGGTTACGAAGACATTAATAATCTTCAGTGAATGTCTGGAGTGGTACTAGATTTGTGTAAAAATGCAGAATTCTTGTCTACATTTTTGTTATTAGCTTGCTTTTGACATTCAGCCAGACTGTTTCACTTTTATATTAAGCTGATATTATTCTTAGGGCTTATGAAAAGTACCTAGCTCAGTACCAAGTTCTTTAACTTTGGGCCTCGTTTGATCAAATTCTAATACCAAAAGTTCCTTAGTTCCTTAATTCTGACTGCACATTTAGTGCCACGGAAATAGCACTGACGCAAGAAAAACATCGAAATTCTGAATTTTGACTTACATGAACCGATGTCCAGGGAAATGGCAACTATATGGAGGCATTTAGATGTAAACAAAGCAGGAAACTGCTCAATGAAACATTTGATACAAGCGTAGCACACAATTTGTACGAGTTTTGAATGCAAATGTATAGAAACGGGTTCATAATTCTTAATTTTTTGTAGTGACAAAAATATTCAACATTGAAAGTTCCTTAGGGATTCATCTTTAGTTGCATAAGTTCTTTAAAAGTACAAAAGTACAAAATAACAACAAACGAATATCAAATACATTATGTACTTACGTCATCGTATCCAAATTGAGCAAAGCCAGTTTGCGTTGCATCTCGTCTGCGGAAGGAGTCTACGAAAAACAAAAAAGCAGCTATTTCTAACTCTGAAGATTTTTTACGGAGCAAATACAATTTAGTCTTAACTTCTTGCAGCATTTGTTCAAAATTGAGCTCTACCTTCATTTGGCAACTACTGCAAGAATACACATTTTCGACGAACCACTGCCATTAAGGAATGCTTTCAAATATCAAGATATCAAGTTCTAGATGCTAAAATCGTTTAGAGCATCCAAAACTTCGTCTAGGTGCAAAATTTCACTGTCCTAGCTCTTGTATCTCTGGTTTTATGAGTGTTCAAAGTGCCCCTACTTCATAAGGGCTTTGAACCTCCTTGATAATGATACGTGCCCCAGGTGAAACTGTTCACCCTGACTAGTTGGAGCCCTTAGCTATACAATCCTTAAGTTTAAAAAGATAATAGCTCATAAAACCAATACTATAAGCGTTAGGATAAGATGGCAAAACTTTGCACCTAGATTAAATTCTATATGCTTAATAAATACCAATTTAGTATCAAAAACTCTTTATGTTAGATTCTTTTGATAATTTGTATTTGATCATTGTAACCCTGTGCACTTAACTACTAGTTCCAGTTCTCCAACTTAGGTGTGAACTTTAGGTTTAAATATTTTAATTAGAAGTTGCTCGAGTATGAGTCAGTTCAAGTTGCCTAGAAGAGCAACGCAATATTTTAGCTACCAAGCTGTTTAGTTTTGCTGTTAATTCACAAATGTTAATAGAGTGATTTACAAGATGCTTGTACATATTTTGTAAGAGATGAGTCGTTCATTTCTTCTCATTCCTGCCTTGCTCTACGTTCACAAGAGAGGGGTTGACAGGGGGGTCTTTGGTACCGGTACCACAAGGTTTGGTACCAGGTGCCACCCAAATTGCAGGTATTGGTACCACGTAATCTCAATTTTGGTTGTAGTAAACCCAATTGTCTGTCTGATGAAATGTTAATACACATGAATTGATAGAGGAACTAGGTTCCGCCCTTTTTAGAGCTTTTGGTACCAGGTACCACCCCTCTGGTACCATATGGCACCACTACCCTGTCACCCCTCTCACTTTATGTCGAAGGTTTGAAAAATTTCTATGATGGCCGCTGTTTGTAAAAAAACGTATTCTAAGTACCAACCTGTAAGGAGTCTAAGTCGGACAGCAATACCAATGAAGTTATCAAAGGAGATTCTACCATCTGTAGAATAGCGCTTTACGATGATGTTCAAAGCTTGTGGAGTCAGATTATAGCCTTTAAACGAAAGAAGAAATGTTTTAGAATAAAATATGCAAAGTTAAAAAGAATTAAACTAGATGATGTTAGGGCTAGGGCGTGTTCTTCTAAACCTCCAAACCTTCCAAACACCGAAAGAAGAACGTGTTACGCCTTCGTTTTGCCACACGAAGAAAAATTTTTTGGTAGCTGCGTATTATTCTAGCTTGTTTTGAAATTTAGATTGGGAGTGAATTACAACGAATCTTCGCTCCTGGCCAAACGATCAAACATAGTTTGTCAAATGTCTGATATTAGCTTGTCAAACACAATGTTTGAGCGTTTGACCATTAGGCAAAACATTTCTTAATGTTTCTTAAAGCTTTTCAAAAACATTGCTGAGCGAGCTCTGCTTGCCAGAAAACGTTTTGTAACGTGGTCAAACCGTTAAACATTTCTTGTAAAGCAAATCTCAAATGTTTGACCAACAAAATTTGATCGTTTGGCCAGATTACAAAACGTTAATTGATAAGCATACCCATAAAATACAAAAATCTTATTACTCACCCCAACTTCTGATGGCATTATGAAGCTCATGTGGCTCTACCGTTCCAGATCTATCAGCATCGTATTGGTAGAATGTGCCCTACGAGTGAACGAATGAATCAGTATTAGTTTTTCGATCTCACTATATCAATACCAATACACAATTTAACTTAAGGCTGGTTTCATTTGTTGTATGCATGTCGTCAGTAGCCATCACTGGTCATTTATGTCGTAGACCATAACAGACCATCTGCGACCATCGCCGATCTTCGCAGACTAACAAATCCAAACTAAAACTGTTGTTTCTGGCGTATCACAGACAGTCTACGACAATCGGGAAATTGCAAAATAATTTTACTTAAAGGGGCCTCTGCGACAGTCGCAGATGGTCTGCGATACATAAAAATGAGCGATTTTCATTTGGACTCGGTAGTCTGCGATAGCCTGCATGCGGCCTCAAACCTTCGCCCAGAACTCTTCGTTCGGGGAGAAGAGATTAAGGGTGCACACAGGCTAAAATGGTATATGTTTGCGCTGCTGGATCTTCCACAGCTATCTTTCCATTTATGAAGACTAAGTCAAAACCATTAAGGGGACATCTAACCCTAAACATTATCGAAGGGCTTTCACCCAGTATTTCCTCGTAAGTCCTGTTCGTCAAGTCCTTTAAAACATGGTTCCCTTTATTACATAAGAGTTAACATAACTCACCCGCCACTGATTAAGGCAGTTCCAAAGCTCTTTGAATTCATTGAAGCCCATTTTGCCACTGTAGTCTCTCTGTGTTTTGATTAAGGTTTCAAACGAAAAATGCGAGTCCTTTGGTCTTCATAAAGTTTTAAGTAGAATTCATTGTGGCATGAGACATGTTTTTTACTGCAAGAAAGCCCAGTAACGAAGGTGGCAAGACTTGCTGCGTGTTTATTTTCCCCAGCAAAAATAAAAGTTCAAATAAGGTATACAAAATGTTTATCAAAGAAAAGGATACATCCAACATGCTAATCATTATCCTGCATGTTTCTAAGCTGAACACTAAAAATATAGATTGATTTACAAAAGCATGATTGATGGAAACTAAGAATATATTTAAACTGAGAGCCATTCTAGTAAATTAGGACAATTTTTTGTCAAATGATGAAAGGTGTTTGTCACAATGCACGATCAGGAAAATGACAATTCAATGATGATGATGATGATGATGATGATGATGACAATGATGATGAATGATGATGATGATGATAATGATGACTGATAATGATGACTGTTGAAGTGGTTGTGGGGTGGTTGCTATTTTACAAATGTTTACAAAAGTCACTAAAAGGTTAACTTGCAACACTGTCCCTTTGCCAATGTCAATTTGCAAAAAATCTGGACAAGTTGCCTCTACAAAAGACCACTTGCTACACTATAAACCAGACAAGCCGCTATAAGTTTGATCAATGGGGGTTTAGGGTAGAGGTCCCATATTGCTAAATTAGTCACATAAAAGCTGTCTAAGCAAGCTCTTATCACATTTAAATCTGGATAAAATAAAAAAAATTGCATTAAAAACTTGTTCAACTGTTGCATCAACCAAATATATAACTTGACAAGCACATTGATTTCCCAAGTAATGCTTACTTTGGTAGTTACCAGCAATACCAGATTGAGTCAAGCATCTTTGCAACTCCACAGCTTCAATCTGTTGATCCTGATAGAAAACAAAACTCAAACATGAAAAGATGAAGAAAACTCAAGGTGGGGGTGTTTGGAGGGGTCAGGAAACTGTAAAAACCTCTCAAAATTTGCTCAAAAACCGTAAAACCGTGCAATATTTGAACAAACCAGTATGGCACGATGTCAAGTCTCCGTTTTCACAAAAATTGCACAGAACCTTTTAAACTTTAGGTTGGTCAACTTTTATTGTTCACTTCACGTTTTGAGACGTTTTTCTCCCATAAGAATTTTTGTTTTCATTGTGGGGTTATCTGTAGTTTCACTGAGTTGGCATTCAGTACCAAAAACACAAAATCTTAATCAAAAACCAGAAAAATTTTCCAGAAATACTGTAAAACCGTTTAACGACAAGATTATAAAAACTGAAAATCCGCGTAATTTTTCAGAAAAAACCGAAAACCCGAGCCAAAATATTGGCAAAACCGTGCAACCTTAAAACGCAAACACCCCTTCCTTAAGGGGTTGTAACTGATCGAAAAGTTTGAAGGAACAACGACTTTCGTTTTAAACTGATACAAAATGAAATATGATGCCATTTCTTGGAAAAATGGGTTTTCCATCATTATGACTACATGCAAGAATACTACTGATACAGTCTGCTACAGGCCAGTTTCACCCAATTTTAGGGCTCACCAGTGCGACTAAGAGAGGACCTTAGGCTAAGGTTAGATGTCTTAGGATTAGGCCAAGGTTAGACGTCTGGCATCACACATGCAATTTTCTTCGCTACTTAATACCATCTCCAATGTGAATTGCCACACAGCCTAATGCGTGACATCTAACGTTGGGCTATATCATAAATAAAAATTTGTACTCACTGCTCCCGCAACAGATGAGAAGTATCCATACAAAGGATCTCCTGCTCCATAACCCTAGAATAAACAGAAAATTATGAAATTGCAACTTGAAAACCATTTCCACTTATTCAAGTCATAGTCATATTCAAATGTAGCCCCATATTTTTTGTGTTTACGCAAATTTTACACTTTTACACTTTTACAAATTTTACAATTTTACACTTGAGTCATCCACGTCCATGTAAATAATTATTGCAACTTATGACAACATATTTGTTTAAAAATACATTGACATATGCCACAAAAGAAGTAGAGCGTATCCAGCCTGGAGTGCTTACTACTAACATACTATAATTACCCAAAACATTAAATACAAATTGAATATAAAGGTTAATAGAAAAGAAAGAAAAGAGGTCTAAGTGATGCTAAAACACACAACAGATAAAAACTAGCTCATCACAAATTTCAAAATTGTAAGAAAAAGGGGAAACATTTTTGGACAAACTTGAATGTAAATGTTTCTACTTTTTCTCTGAAACTTTGAAATCTTATACTACTCAAAGACTATTCATTACAAATTATTTAAAATTACATACAGGCTGTCCATAACCACCAGGGTATCCACCAGGTGCCTACATTACCAAAATAAGAAATTTACTTCAAACTCTGATAGGTAATAGGAGAATCATTTTTTGGATAAGAATTCAAGGTGTGAAAATTTTCTCTTGTACTAAATGTAACACATCTGAAAGAAAATTTGCAACAAGAAAAATCATTTCAACTGTTCATTACATTTTTCCGTTACATTTCATTCAGCAAATGACTCTATAGTTCTGTTTTAAGAGGTCGTCATTATATTTCATATTTCATTTCTGGCTCAATTTTGTTACCTAGGAGGCAAAGGGATATGTTTTCCCTGCCCTATGTTGATGAGAACAATGCTTTTTGTCCAGAGACAAAAGGAAACACAAATTGAAAAAGACTTTTTTGTTAAAACAATAGCTATGCCCCCCTCCCAGTCCCAAATAATCCAGAATTTTTTTATGTTTTCCTTTTGCAAATGAAAAAGATCATGCAAAACTGAACTGAGACCCTTGATGAGCTAATCTATTTTCCAACAGTCCAATCTGCAAGTTAATACAAAAGGGAAAAAGGGATCATTTACAGTACGTACTGGTTGTCCAGGATATCCGCCTCCAGGGTAACCACCAGGTGCCTAAACATTGGAAATAAAAGGGTGCATTTTTTCAATAGTCGCAAAATTTTCCAATTATTTCTATGGAAAGTTATTTCAGTTAAAGGTTCCTAAAATGTCCACTACTTTTTAAATCCTATGAATTTAGAGGTATCTGCTTTGATCCCAAAAAATTTTTGACCTCATCAGAGTTTTTTAAATTTGTTTATTTTCAAGGATTGTGATTAAAGTACTAAAAATCAAAATAGTTTATTACATAATTAACATGTTTTCTTATTCACCATATCAGATTCATTATGTAGTACTTAGTCTGGATTTTGTGGCAGGATCACACTACTTGGTCTGAAATTCTAGCTGTGCCAGAAGCACACCTGACTGAAAGCCAATTTGTCAAAAATTTGAAAAGCGCACTTAGATTGCATAAAACTTAGGCAAAGATCAATTAACGGAAACTATGAAAACAAACAAAAAACATGATTTATGATATAGCTGACTACAGATTGGCACCATGTTTTCCAACATTTTGAAGGTGTACTTAGCTGAAATATGAAACCTGCCACAGAAGGTGCTGTGGCATCGTGGTGTAATCCAGCAGACTCATGGTGTCAGGAGCTCAGTGTGGTAAGGGTTTGAGCCCAGCCATGGTAGCGTCACAGCTAGGGTCAAGGTCTTGATTAGTTAACCTACTACTGAGATTCTAGCAACTGGCACTAAAACCCCATTTCACCTTCACCTTCACCTTCACCAAAATCCAGACTGGGACTACTTAAATTGTTAAACTAGCTATTAACTCTATATAATTCAAGAATTTAACAAATATAATATGAATATATTGATAAATCTAAAAATTTTATAATTTATAATCAAAAAGTTCTTAAACTGATTCTTTCTCGTTGATCATAATTTTAAATTTTTTAAAGTCAAAATTAAGAGCTCCTTTAGTTTTAGGCAGGATTGCTTTAAATACACAACATCTAGACTATTCCTAACTTTTTAGAATTTACCTGTCTAATTCTGCAAATGTAAAAATATTTAGAAATTGCTATGAAATTAACAGTTTTTTTCAACATGATAATCAAATAGAATGCTGGGCTTCCAAAAAGGCTTGGGTACGCAGAATCGAGCGAGATTGAGCTTCAGCTTGTACTTGTGCCTAGGTTGAGGTTGCTGCGCTGCATACTTTTATAAAGGGCTAGGCCATACTGCCCTGAACTTGTAATTTAATTTTGCTCAAATTTACATCTTTAACAGGTTTGAAACAAGCATAAGCTGAACGAATGGATCATTTTGATAAGAAATGGGATTTCTTTATACTTACACCGTATCCAGGATAAGCCATTTCAACAAGTTTTTTGCAAGCTAAGCAACGCTGTCCGCCCAACTCAAACAAAATGCAGAAGAGGGAGGCTCAATGCTCAAATCCAAACCAATGTCTGACCATAAAATACGGACCAGCAAACACGCCTTTTTAGGATCTTTGGATCTCGAATGAAAGTGGGGAATCTGGAAATCTAGGAATCTACAAGTTCGGAATCAGGGAATCTACGAAGGTATCAGTTAAATATTATTTATTTTCATTTTGCATGTCTTTCCTTGTGCCTCTGCGTTGTTCCTTCTTATCTCATAATCTAGGAAATAGTGTATTTTGCGGAAGCGGGGAAGGGAACAGAATGGGGACCAGGAGAGCGAAGAATGGAGGACGTTTCTTATACTTAAATACAAAATCAGTACCGTTTCATTTGTCATTTTTACATCGAAAGTCTGGACACAGGCGTGGATACATGTCTCTTCTCGTTTCTAAAATATTGTCTGTTAGGTCACTAATTCTGTAGAGTGTTGACGCACCAAATCACCAAAAATTGAATTTTACGGACTAAACTCGCCAAAATCCATTCTTTGGAGGGGATGTTACATACACTGGAACTGGCCCTGTATGTGCAGAAATTTCACCGATTTGAGTCTCGCCAAGGCTACTTTCTACGAGTCTTCAGTCAGCCCAGCTGTGCATTCTTCCGAGGCCAGTAAATGAGTTATTATCCCAGAGTATTCGTTTTAGAATAGCGAATTGCTTGTTTGATTTTCAAAATCGCCAGGTCTAATCGCATATAAAACTAGGCTTATGTCTACATTGCGCACAGTCAGAAGTAGATGCCGACTGTTAATCAACGATTTTTTGGAACTTATTTATCGCATCGCAACTAATCCTGTAATCATGCTGTGGCAAAAAGTCGACACATAGTTCCAAAAAGTTGGGCTAGAGGTGGAAACTAAGGGGGGTTTGAGGGGTAGTCCAGTCAGTCGCAGCCGACCTTAGCGTTCTTATGACCTCGATCAACTGTATCTTGTTGGTTCTGACTAGTTGTTAACATATCGACATGAGTTAGCACTTAGCAGTTAAACTCGATAGCGTTACTTTTTATCGTAGGTTGACATAAGCCTTGGCTTCAGTCGTAATAGTCGGAATTAACAGACAGGTAAGTCAAGGCAAAGCGGAGAAAGGACCCTGTGGAATTATATAAAAATCTTCACGTTACAGTTTTAACTTATCTATTCTGTAAATTCTTACCTTCTTACGTTCTGTTTTGGGAGTCAGCTTGGGAGAAACACTTGCAGCATTTGGATTAGCTGGTGCAAGCAGAGATACATTAAGTGATGCAATAGCTGACGTAAGCGAGGCCTTTTTAGACCCAGATTGTTCCTTTTCAGGCTTTGAAGTTTGAGCCGTCGAGCCCATATTACTCTTTCCTGGATCCAGCAAATCAGCTCGGGATTTGGAAGCGTCGAATGACTTTTTTCCATTTACCATTCGTTCTTGGGAATACCCTTGTCTGCTTGTTGCGTTGTGTGACCCATACGCATGACTTGAGTGATGGGCATGATGGGTTCGATGCCTGTGGTAATGCTTGTGCCCTTCTTTATGCTGATGCCGCTGCTGCTGGTTACCGTGGTGGGTCTGTGTCTGCAACGGTAGCCCATTGTTTGGCTGCTGCAATTGCTGCTGGTTATCATTTCGTGCCTGTGTATGCAGCGCTTGATGTACTTCTCTTGGTTGATTTCTCTGCTGCACGTTACCACTTCGAACCTGTTCTTGCAACCCTTCGTTCACTACCTGTTGCTGGTGCTTCTGATAGTCATTCTCTTGGTGTGACTGCCTATCGAACGCAAGCTCCTGTTGCCTGCTGCCACTTCGTGCATGTTGTTTGAATGCTTCATATCTTTGCTGATGCTGTTCGTGACCATTACGTGGTAGCTGCAACCATCCATCTAATCTGTGCTGACCGTTCTGTTGATCAATACCTTGCTGTGACTGCATTTCGAAAGCAAGCCCTTGCTGCTTGTTGCCACTTGGTGAAGGCATTTCAAAAACTTTTTGCTCTTGAAGATTTCTCTTCTGGTCGTTACCGTTGTGTAAAGTTGTTTCAAACACGCGAGACTCTTCTTTCTGTTGATGCCTGTTATGCCCATTGCCTTGACTCGCGTTACTGCTAAACTCATGTTTTTGAGATCGAACGAATGTTTTGGAAGTAGAATGTATCATACTGAAAAATTTACAATAACAACACCGTGAAATTAGCAACCGTGATCTCCCGCTGGAAAACCTGTTATAGAACTGACCCAATCGTCCAGTCAGATGAGTTAAGAGTCCTGCGAGTCACGTGGTATGTTATATATCACGTGACTTATAACAAACGACAGAATAAGGTGCCTTATCAACAATAAATAACACCAAACATATAATTAACTTTGAAACTAACGACTTTTTGGCAGACAAGGAAGTTTCTCAGAATTCAGAACTTCGATCATTTCAATATATTGACGCCCTTATTCTCGTCATAATGGCCAGACAAAGTGGATCAGTATAGTTTGTTTTCTCAATTGACTCCAGGAGGGGGTGGGCAGGGTACGTGAGCCAAACTTACACAAGGGTGTGCCCCCAGTATTCTGTGCTCCTTGCCCTGCCTGGGAGCTTTATTCCAGAAGAATAACCCCATTGAGAACACACTTTCAAAGAGGAGGGTAAAGAGGAGGTCTTCAGAATGCTTCATGGAGAACCGGGAATCGACTTTTCACGAAGCGTTTACTGTAGCTTAGCTTTTGCAATTGCACTTCACGTTTCACGCCTGATACTAATTCACGTTTCACAAAATTGTTTTTCATTTGACTATCACGTTTCATATTTTTGAATAACCGCTCGCCGCGCAAAAAAACACCTTCTCCTCCCCGGGTTCTCCTCATCCTGAAAAGAAAAGCCTTTTCAGCGGTATATACCTGTTTGTGTAATATGAATGTGCTCTCGGCTCTCTCAGCTACACGTTTTTTCCTTATAAGAAACCTTGCTCGGGGTCTAGTTCTAAAAGATTCTTAATTTTTGGTCCAATTTTAGTTCTAAAAGTTTCTTGACAGTTTCTTATTTTAATGGAAAAAATTGCAGTAAAAATGATAAAAAAAAACTTGAATATAGCAAACAAATTATGAATATTATTGTATTACAAAGAATTAGCCATGCTGGGTGCGAGAAATCGCACGGAAATGCTTGAGAATTGATTTCTACGTCCACAAGTGTGAAATCAGTATGCTGGAAAACTGGCACAAAAATGTCTTAAGTTTCTTAACTCCTTCCTCCTAGTTCTAAAAGTTTCTTAACCTTTGGGGTGTCGAGTTCTAGGTTTCTTATAAACCTGTTTCTTATAAAAAAAAACGTGTACTACTGAGGGTCGTTCAGGAATTCCAGGGAACACGGGGACATGCGAAATGTGTCTAAAACGCGAGGGAACATGGCAAAAAAATTAAACGGGAACAAGGCAACATCGGGCAAATCCACCCTATCAATCAGTTTGATTATAAATCTGAAAAATAATCAAGAGGATATCTCAAGGGAGAAGGAGAATATGTAACCCCCCTCCCGGGGGGGTAACTCGCATATGTATGGGTAAGGGATGTGCCATTTTTGGGGTACCTTTTAAGGGGTGGAAAATAAATTTTGGGGTATCAAATTTACTAAACTTACAACTTGGGGTATCATTTTTGGTAAGATGATCAATTTTGATAAAGTCACAATAACTGCCAAATAAATTTCAGCTGTATAACTCTAAAAACAGACTTTTGAGTATTTCTATGTACTCTATTCATATTTCTTTGTGAACTTTGGGGTATACTTTTTAGAATTTTCATAAATTTTGGGGTCAAATTTTTATTACGAAAAATGGCACACCCCGTCACTGATCTATTGAAGTTACCCCCCCCGGGACCCCCCTACACGACCCTTATTATTGTCTACATTTCCACGAAGAGACAATTGTATATCCATTGAACATAAAGGCCCGAGTTCCAGGTTGGAGACTTAAAAACCCACCGACACTTTTGTTTGTGTAAAGGCTCAGCTATTCCAGGTACATGTTTTGTCTACCACCAGTTGAGATGTTTCTATGTTTCATAGACGCTAATGGCGTTGCTATTCACTTTGCGGAACACCAGAAATGGATACACGCTGACACTGAATCTGAATGATAGATGTTGAGTAGGGATGCTGCAAAATAAAAAATGTTTCAATATTGCAAGAAACAGCGGAAACATTTTTGGACATACTTAAACAGACCGAAAAAGGCTGAATTTATACCAGATGTGGGTCCAAATGCACCAATCAGAAAGTGAAGCCGAATTAGCATTTTCTTTCAAACACCAATCAGCTTGCGGGATACAGCGGGAAGATCGGTAGAAATAATTGGAAAACCACTTCGAGCCCAGGGGGTACTCATTAACTTTCAATACGGGGGGTCCATGCCAATATTTGGGGTCCGAAATCTTAAGCTTATTCAATATTTGGGGTCTGTGAATTATAACATGGACAAAAATTCACTATTTAGGCTCCAAAAAGCTGACGGAAGAACCTTGCGATTTGGTGCGATTCATTACAATGACCCATGCAACTGCCAAGAGCTCATGCATTGTAAACTGTCATGAAACTGATGACTAAACCCGAGAAAACATTTTAGGTGTCCAAAAATATATATCAATATTTGGGGTCTCCAAAACATTAAACTCAATATTTGGGGGTCTGCAAGGAAAAAGTGGCATGGACCCCCCGTACTGAAAGTTAATGAGTACCCCCCCGGGACTTCGAGTCCAAGTGAGAAAACGAAGTTTTTGTATCTACACAGAAGCATCGGCCTTTTGCTTTTGATTCGGGCAGATTCGAAAACCTCTTAGTGAAACAAAGATTCTGCTTTGCCAATGATTTCAAACAATCACCGCTGTAATTTCCTTGACAATTTGGGTTTGTTGTCCTATGACCAAATAATGTCTGGGGTTAGGTTTTTGCATGTACCCGCGGGGTAGTTGCTCTCTTTGCCGAAAATTGTCCTGACGAATGCTTCAGAATTCTTTATACTTAAATTTCGAAATTTGACCCGTTGCTGCTTACTGTACTCTTTTACTTGCTGTGTAAATGGGACTTATAGGACTCAAATGGGCGAAACAATAGGGGAACCATAGTACTCACTTGTTAGATTCAAGTAGATAATTGAGACAATTCCCTAACATACATTACTGTAAACACAGATTCATGCAGTTCAATACAGTTATTATTCCGTATCTGTGCTAAATTATTGATTAAATATTGTATCATTTTCCATTTAGAGAATATAGACGCCGAGTATGGTTTTCCCATAGACACATCGCTTGTCGGGAACTTTGGGTCACCGACAAAATGTGTTCGAGCACCATGGTGATGTAACTGAATAGAACAGAATTGAAATTGTTTCTTTTTAGTTTTCGTGGTCTAGAAAGGATGGTGGTTTTGTCAATTCACATCAGGG
The DNA here is from genome assembly GCA_014526335.1 of Chrysaora quinquecirrha. NCBI lineage: Eukaryota > Metazoa > Cnidaria > Scyphozoa > Semaeostomeae > Pelagiidae > Chrysaora > Chrysaora quinquecirrha. Next base: position 719,418 of record JACTAT010000016.1, read on the forward strand.
GATCTCGTAAATGGCAAAAAAGAGAATGTTTTTCTTTTCCATAAAATGAGAATCCGCGCCTGAGAGGACAAGTTGGGAACCCTGTCGTTGCCTTGGTAATAAGGCTTCGTTCGATAAAGAGGCTAGAAGGCCTAGCCCATCTTCCAGGTCAGTTCAGTTCAGTTGTACTGTACAGTTTTGGTTTTAAAGTTGTACCAACAAAAGTTAAGCCAAAGAGCTCAACATACATCTCCATTGTGGTTAATATGGATGGACAGACCCGTCTTAAAATCGACAGCTACGGTGCTTCTAGTGTCGATGCCTATCTTGAATATAAAAGGCAGGCAAATTTTACTCGTTTAAAACCACTTTATCATATGTTTATGATACCCCAACCGGGGTGTCTTCGGACGAAAATATTGTTTCTGCTTTTTGCTTTGTGGTGGTGCTTGAGAAGATTAAGAAATTGTGAATTAAGTTTTTTGAAGTTTTCGAGGGTGAAACTCTTGCTTTGACTGGAAATTTATTAACTCAGTCCAGAAGCTCTCAAAGAACCGGCTCGCAAATTTATCGCAATGGGCCTAAATGGAGCACAATACGTCTGTCCGAAGTCACCCCAGAGTAGGCGGGGTGACTTCGGACGATTTTGTCTTTATTTACCGCGAGGGAGGTAAGATCGAAGCAATAACAGACACCACTTTTCAAATTTACTTTGGACCTTTGTTACTTTTATCAGAGTTAAAAGAATTACATGATTACTTTTTGTAATATTCATAGAAATATACCAAAAAGTGTCCGAAGTCACCCCGGTTGACGGTATAAATTCCAGTATGAGTCACTAAAGTCTCATCGTAGAGAGATCGGTGACACTTCGGTGACCGTCTGCGATCGTCACCAATCCCTTCTTCCATCTTCCATCTATGATTTTATTTCAGTTTTTCCAAGATTGGTGACTGTCTGGTGCAATCATATTACGATTCATCCTTCATGATGCAGATCTTAAAACCAGAACAATGGCAGCTGTCAATCAATTCGATAATCAGACTCATATAATTGCATTTAAATAACATAGTCTGTGATGATCACTGATCGTCTGCGATCCATGTTTCCATAAAGTTTTTCCTTGATTGAGGCAGTTGTAATGTTCGGTAATGTTGAACTCATTTCAACCTCCCCCGATGCTTACGACTAACGATCCCTGGGTGTCGTAATGATCATGAGAGCATGTTTCCATTGAATTGGGAAAGCAACGCAGACGATCGCAGATGGTCGCCGGTCCTCTTATAATCCCTTAACGATTTTACTGAAACCAGGCTTAACAGCCTTATGTTAATGAACAGAGGGGCGGCAGCTCCAAGTCTTATTTGGGATGGAAACATGCTGCTAAACGACATCTGTACCATCTCATCTGATCTGCCTATGCCTGTCTCTCCAATGACACAAACTCAGACCATTTTTGTCTATTTGATATTATTTTCGAGATCTCGTTTTCTTTTCCTCAAATCTAACAGAAATCTTTCATATTTTAGAATAGTAGGAGATGACGATGGAGGGGTGCTGTTCACCCCAGAACAATATGAAGCCTATAAAAAGAAAATAATACCACAGAGAATGAAAAATCGATTATTTACAAGTTGGGTTTCACCAAATGGCATTGAATGCAAGATGGTTGGTCCTGAAACTCCATGTTTTTGCAAACACAGGTGAGCTAAAAAGACATATACAAATTATTTTGATCTACAAAATATTTCAAAATTGTGAGAAACAGAAGAAACATCTCCTGACCTACTTGAAACCTTTTTCGTCTGACACTCCTCAGAGTATAAATGTGAAAAACAGACCAAAACAATTGACTAAGGCAGAATTTATAAACGCAGATCAAAATGCACCAATTACAAAGTGAGACCTAACTTGAATAGTGTTTTAAATACCAATCAACTTGTGGGATAAGGAACCAGTTCTGTGTAGACAGAAAGTGTTTGTTTTCTCACTTGGTCCCTTCAATGAATTCTATTGATCTTCCCACTGTATGTCAGCCTGTTTCTGATGCTAATGCTCTGAGGAGCACCAGACAAAAAAGCAATGAAGCATTTTCAAAGTTACTGATTTTGTTCGTAATGACTATGTTTTCTGATTATGAAGGTACCGTCAGCATAAGACAGACATGGAAGCAATTCCAGAAAGCAGACCAATTCTAGTCCCTTGTGGTATCAAAGGTTGTGGATGCCGCTCGTATAATTACATACCAAAGAATGGATCTCAGCCCCTCAGGTGTAGCAGATGCAAGCATGTAGCTGACGATCATGGTGCAAGAGTTCCTAACAAATGCAAGAAAGATTGTGGCTGTAATGGATTCTATAGCTCTTATAGATGTGGGTGCGGAGAGCAGTCAAATGCTCACAGGGTATGACTGTGACTGACATATTTTTGTTTCATCATAATCCGATGACTCAAACTTTCATTAAGAGAGCCCCAATAAACAGAACATTCATTTACTCAAAATATTTTCATTGGTATCCCTTTGGAGGTTCAAGTTATAGGAGGTATACTGTACATTGCATTGCATTTGCATGAGTTTGCTTGTTAGAAAAACCAATCAGTTGGTAATGCCAAGTGTACAAAACTGATTCTTTGTCTCGGGTCTCAAGTTATATTATGTTCGAGATCTGCAAGACTTATATAGAATAAGTCATGTAGATGAACGTCTCTTAGGTGCCTAATTGCCATCCCCCTGCTAATTAATTTTTTGAAAAATTTCCAACCCCTCACTCTTATTAGGACCCCCACTTATTAAGTTTGCATTAATATTGATGTTGATATTGTTACTAAATTTACTTTCACGTTCTTCGTGTGAAATTTCACTTGTACACTCAATTTGTTGGTTAGAACTAAGGATTTCCTTAGCCTGTAAGCACAATAGGGACCCTCGCTTTGCATTTCAGCAGTTCCCATACAATATTTGCCAAACAAAGTCAACCCCCCGTTTATTCCAACTTCCTCGCCTATTAGATTTAGACAATAGTTCCCACCCTCCCGCCTATTCTGACCCCCCAGCAATTAGGTACCTAAGAGTAAGCTGTCTAATAGGTATAATTAAAGTTAATCTTGCAGTTAATATTAAAAAGGATGTAAGTCTACATGGCCCCAAAAAGCATAGATTTTCTTTCATGGATCGCTAGTAGATAAGTTCTTCTAAGACAGCTATGATGAAATTTGTAGCCAATGATACTGACAGTAAAGCACATGATGTAAAATCTTCTTATTTTGCAGTGGCTTAATGTGCGATGTTAACTGTTAAAGCAAAAACTTAAGGCTTGCAATGATTTTAGCGAAAAGGGGCCATGAGATATCGTCGAATCACAGAAAAGCAAAAAGTTCTGGAATAAAATCTCCCAGGGGCCACAGCTACATCCGTTCATATTCGAAGAAGGAAGCTAAATCAAATTTAACGATATTAGCTGTCTTAGAGAAAGTAAAGCCTGTGCCCTGATCCCCACTAGGAGAAATCCTTCGCGCAAAGATGATTGGCAACAAAAAAAGCCACTCGCTCTCTACTTTGCGTCATTCGCCGCAACAAAAATTCGAAGCGAAAATTTACAGCTACGCCTAGACGGAGATCCGGCTTTAATGTGTCTTAACATATGACAGAATAACACTGTTTATTCGGACCCCTGTAGTTAATTTTTCTAAACATTTATTTTCATATTTACATTAGATGATAATTGAAACCAAAGAAGAGAGAGCTGCAAGAGGTCTTCCAATAGGAAATGCAGTGCCTTATCAAGCAATGGGTGGATTGACGGGATTCAGTTCCTTAGCAGATGGCTACATGAGGCTAGACGACAGTGGAATAGGAGCACCATCAAGAGAATTCTTGGAAAAACCAATAGGTTTTAGGTTTTATACTTTAGATCCGATCCCATTTACACAAGAGAAAAAATACGAATCTAACAGATCCGAACCTTCCGGGTATGCAAAAACAGATCTGGAATGGATCAAAATTGATCCGCTTTTCTAGCGTACCCAAAAAGATAGAATCCCGTTCCCGAAAAAGGAGCGGATCGACATGGGCGCTGGAAGCACGGGGGCAGCGGGGGCAATCTTGCTCCCTTGCCCTCATACAAACTGTGATATCGATTTTTCTGCTGTTTCGTCCTGAATTTGTTGCTTCTGCTGCATGGTGCTCCGATGGTTTGCTTCCGGTGACTCTGCGGATCTATGCGTATCCATGTAAACGAAAAGCCTATCGAGACGGTTTCGGGAACCGGCCCATTCGGATCCGTTGATCCGTTCCGGTATAAACCAGGTCATATTTACGCCCATGGTAACTATGTTTTGTCTTTCTTGGCGTAAAATACAGTGTTACTTAGATTTAAACGCCCGGAGGTCTTATTTAATCTTTTAAATTTTACAGGGCGTGTATTTGAGGGAGTGTTTAAGAGAGGGACGCGTTTATTTTAGAATCGACTCAAGCTCTTGCCTCCTTGCCTAGTTATTTTCCTATCTCTGTTTCTCTCGTTTCTATCAAGGTGCCGACGACCATCCATTCCTTCGCGTGCATCAAGGAATCGAGAAGATGTCGATCAATGGGAATCCCAGTGGTCCACTTGTAAGAAAAAAGACGACTGAAGAACAAGATATGGCATTCTTTGAAAAAAGATATCAAGAAAGGGTAAGACCAACATAATGCGTGGTATAAGTTCTAGAGGTTAAACCGAATTTATTGTACACCGTGCTACTATGTTGTGTTGAAAGTTTAGAGGAAGCACCTTAATCACTCGAAAAATGGTCTTGTGGCAATGAAAGAGAAGTTTCGATTGGGAGGAAAACATTGAGAAGCAGCATTTTGTCCTGAAAGTTCACGGAAAATAGTTTTTTCCCCAAAATTACGACCAAGTTTTAGTCCATAATTTAACTTGAAAGCATCGACATGATTCGTCTATGATTCGTCTCTCACTTCTCAGGTTACTTACCCACTTTGTATTCTGATTATTGTCAGACAATAATTGTCTTGTTCCCAAACTGCCTCAAAACTACCCATAATGTATCAAAGAAAGGGTGTTTTTTTGTCAATGACGTGCACTTTTTGGTAGAAAACTGGCACTGTTCATTGCATTTCGAAGGGCCATGTTCCCCTATGCCCTAGCCTGCGTGCAGCCTCAATAAGTTCTCAGCCAAACTGTAGCTTGGCTGAGAACTGATTGAGGCTGCACGCAGGCTACTATGCCCTTCCTGATGCTCGACGCCAATGTTATTGGGATAAGTTAGAAATTATGATCTTTTATTTTTCAGCAAAAGCTTGAGAAAGAAAAGAGAAGAGAGCGAGCACAGATGATGCAAGCTGCAAGAAAAAGTCAAATGGAGAAAGACAGAGCAAAAGCTAAAGCAACATCACAAGGAAAAAAATAAAAAAGTAACTATATTTTGTGCAGTTCTTGATATAATATTCATAACGTTATTCTTTGTGATGTGCACGTTTTTAGGTAGTAGGAAGCAGCTTTGCCCAGGTTGAAAACTGCTGCAGCCAAAAGCAATCAGCACCATAACCATAGGGTAAGGACACAGGAACTTTTTAAAAAGCGTTAAAGCTTACAAATGAAGATGGAATTGTGTTTTTAGCGCCAGTCGCTATGATCTCAGTAGTAGGTTAACTAGTAGCTTGGGCTCGAACCCCGACCTCGCTGAGCTTCTGACACCATGAGCCAGCTGGATTAGACCACGCGACTCCACAGCACCTTCAAACACATATACTACGTAGTGTAGTCCTGCGACCAACCATAAATTGATGCGAACTCGCTTTTTATCAGTAATGAATAACTCTCAGCTATTCGATAATTTCAGTACTCAAGCATTCGTACAGCTTTCTTGAGGGAAATTGAACCGTTTTAAATGTAAGCTATTGTATTCTCTTACTATCTAATAAAACCTGCTAATTTTTGTAAGAAAACAAATACAAAAATACAACCTGTCTATTTTCACCAGTAGCACGATGAAATATTTCAAAAAATAAACTTTTGGAAATCAACCGTAAGTGTTTCTTAGTTTTGAAAAATCCAGTACCAAACTTTCTTATGTTTTTAAGTAGACGAGTACTACTTCTATATAAACCACCATAATGTATAAAAAGGTTTGGTGCACAATTGTCCCGCAGAGATTTATGTACGTGTCGTTCAGATCCCAAGAACCCAAATCCATAATTAGTCCACCAATTTTCTCAGCCTGGACCACGCAACGATCCAGTCAACGATTGTACCAAATCTGTGTTCTCTATCCAACTCCATAGTTGTCCTAAATCCTTGTTCTGCACACGACTGGTCTACACAGTAAAACAAATCGACCCTAAACCAACTTTTTCACCAAATAGACAATAACTTGACCCTATTCTTTCCCTAAACTGTCCTTGAAATTTAGGGACAAACTGTGTTCTTACTAATTTAAGGTCAGCTTTTTCACTACATCCCTAAATCGTCCCTAAAGTCAAATAAGGTCGTCCCTAATTTGTCCCCAAATTTTGCCAAAATTTCTATGTCCCTAAATGTGCATTCCTTCAGAGTAAATGAGATCGTCCATAAATTTAAGTCAAAGTGTTACTAAATCGGAATTGGTCCTATATTGTCACTAAAATGACCCGAAAGTTTCGGATTCTGACGTTTTCTTACGTAAATTCGTCCCTAATTTGTCCCGAATATTCAATTTTTTTACAAATTCTAAAGCAAACAAGCGCGTAAAATCAATGTTGTAACCGTCAACATTAGCCTTAATATTTCCATAGGACCACACGTTTCGATTTAAGAACCAACCAATATAATGTTCCGGCTACGCAGTTTAGAAGTTTACGCCATGCCCATTTTATTATCAAGTCCTTGTAAAGGATTGAAGCTCAGAACATTTTTAAAGTAATCTTATTGAATCTAATTTATAATTAGTTATAAATCAAAGATTTTTAATGTAAACCATCTGCATTCAAAGTCCATCAATGTATTTGGTTGTTTTTATAAGTTGCTCGAGCTCTCATACAACAAGTAAAAACATTTCAAAACCATTCTCAGCTAAGTAGCTACTGTACATTAACCTAAATTTAATACACCTTTTCAACTTAGAGCCTCGTTTTCAAAATTTACGAAAATTTGTTCGTACATAAATTTTGACCCCAGACTAAGATTGAGCGCTTCAACTTTAGTGCTAAGGCAAGTTTTCTTGCTTCTAGCAGTTACAATGACGATTTTATAGCGACGAAAAGTTGAAAATTTATGAAGGATTTGACCGTGAAAAATCGCTGGGGGTGAAATTTTACTAGCCTGCGTGCAGACTTTACTGTCCATTGCGAAGGACAGTAAAGTCTGCACGCAGGCTAAAATTTTACACCCTCAGTCATTTTTCACGGTCAAATCCCTTATAAAGTTTCAGTCTTCTAATCGCTATAAAATCGTCATTGTAAGGACTAGAATCGTAAAAATATGCCTTAGCACTAAAATGAAGGTTCTCAATCTGAATCTGGGGTCAAATTTTTGCGTGACGCAATTTTCAATTTTTTTTAAAATGAGACCCTTAGTTGAAAAGGTGTATTGAAGAGAATACACCAAGCTTATTTCTGGTTAAAGCCACATAATTTGCCAACAGCTACACAGTATCTTACTAATTCTGGGAAGTTCTCTAATGCTTTTACTAAAAGTTTGTTCTTCTGTGGTGTGGCCAAGATCGCTTGAAGATGACCGAATAGTAATGCGTCTGCTTCTGTTGGGCTAAAATAGAAACAATTATTTTAGCGTATAATAAATACGAGTTTAGCGTGTGGTACTTAAGAATACATGAAACATCAAAATTTCTTGAAAAGATTCAGTACCATGAAGATAAAGACGTCGATAAAGGGGAATGCCCGAAACGTCGTAAAATTGTCTTTTTCTTCGTGGTATGTGGTACTGAACCTTTTTCAAGAAATTTTGCTGTTTCAACTGTTTTAGCTTGTTCGTCTGCAATTCATTCTTTACATAAAAATATTTAAAACTTTACCACACTAGCGATGCGCACAACGATATTGTGAATACGCAAGGCTTGTAAAAATCGATACTCAAGAACAACACAAAATAGCAAATGGGACACAAGAAAGAAAAAAACATTGACATAGTCATGGTATGGATGCTAATGTCGGGTGGGTAAGAAAATGTAACCCCAGGACCGTCGGAAGCGGGGGAAGGGCTGGGGGACTTCAGCCCCTCCAATAATTTTGAAAACAATAGTATGACGTCATAAAATCATTACGTCATCCAATACTTTTCAGTTGTTCAGCCCCCCCCCAATCCGAGATTCCTTCCGACGGTCTTGAACCCCAAAACTGAATAATTAATGTACAGTCTTTCCTATGATGGAATCTTACCAAATTTAAACCACGTAAACTTTAACCATAGTCAATAGAAAATGAAGTGTTTTTCTACTTACTATGCTTCAACTTTATAAACATCTCCCGTTCAAAAATGAAAATCCTATCTGCACTTTCCCTTTCCTCAGAGTAATCTAAACTAAAACCTGTGGCAAAGTTTGGTAAGCTTTTGCGGCAGGAAAGATATTATAGTTGATATAGCCGATACGGCCTCTCGTACTGGGCTTCTATGCTTCATATGGTGGTTAACTCTTGCAGAGCAGAAATCAGAATATATATGAGAGGGATGTTTTACAAACTGATTTTTTGAAAAGAGGGGCTTCTAATGATGTACTAAGAGAACGTAAGGCCAAAAACTATTAACAGATATCTTTTTCATTTATGGAAGGTTGAAAGGTATCCAGTCAAGTAATATCTGAAAACTTGCCTGTCGCCAGTAAGGAAAATATTTTTGTCCAATTTCAATGAAACCACGCTAAGAACTGTTTTCACTTCCTTCAACACCTACAAGAAATGGGATTTTCTATCAGATATCTAAACTAACGTGAAAAGCATTCAAGAATTTGGCTGAATACTAGGTACCAGCCAATATAAGGGAATGTGCACAGTTTCTTTAACGATTGCTTAGCGGAATTCCACCGCTAAGATGTTAACCCCTGGTCCTTAACGGACATTACGATCTGCATAAAAAACTTGTCTGTCTGTCTCGCTGGTCTAAATGACTCTATCGTCCTAAAACATACTGATAGAAAGCTATGGGTCATAGGATTTGGTAAGTTGTTATACTGAGTTCGCCACAACATCATTTTATTTCAGCCCAAAGTTTTAAGTCATTTTATGATCACCTTTGCGGATTCTTGTGAGCCCCCTCCCCCTCTTTGCGGCGGAATTCCTCTAAGCGATCATAAAAGAAACAGTGCACATTCCCTAATTCATACAGAAAAATCACAAAAATGAAGCGACGAAGGCCATGAACGAAGTTGTGTAGTTACACAGAGACAAAATAGAAGAACAAAACTTTGTACAACACAAAACACCTACCTCTTCTATAGACTTGTCTAACCATCCAAGCACTTTAAGTAATGATCTAACTGTAGAAAGCTTCTTTCGAGTCAAAATAAACTTTAGAGGATTGCAGTATACTGAACCATAAGTATCCATGGTCTAAGATAGAAATAATGTCATCATTCACAGAAAATGAAAAATCAAAAAAGAAAAGACAGATTACAAATTATTTTCTGGTAGCGTAAAAACTCTAGCCAATTTGAGATTTTAGTTAACGTCAAAGTAAACGAGATTTAGAAAGCTAAATGTTTTATCATTGGGCCACGTTGAAAAACAATGCTTGTCAAAAATTTTTCACTGGCGTCAAGGAAAAAATCTTTTGAACTTTTGAGAAACATTTCGGAACAGTTTTTGCTTAGTTTTAATTTTCAAAGCAATGTTTAATGACGTGGTCAAACGCTTAAGCATTGCTTGATAAAGAAGTTTCAAATTGTTGACAAAGGATGGTTCATTAGCTGGCCAGGGCCTTAATGAAATAAGCTAAAAAACGATTCACTCTTTGCTTCTCAAGGCGGCTGTAAGAGACACTGGAATAACTCAATAAAAGAACATATATCGCAGAATGAGGTGAAAAGTTTCTTAGGTAAAAATTTTTCTAGTAGTAGAGTTTCTTAAATTTTGGCCTTTCGAGAGTCTGGATTTGCGGAACTACTACAGTATGGAAATGAGGCGCAAAATAAGCTTTTTATAAGATGAACTTTCCATCTCACCTCTTTAACATTCTCAGGGTATATCCAGGAGCAATATAACTAAAAAGAAGAAAGTCAATGAATAAAACAGCGTAAAAATTGTTTTCCACGCATAAGATGCACAAGATGCACAAAAGCATGACTTGTTCTAAAGTGCAAGCATTGAATTTGGGCCTTGTGCAACAGGCTGGGGAAAGGGTGTGGGGTTAAGATAGATAGACAAGCAAAAATCGGTCAAACGGTAATTGATCAGAGGAAGGCTAATGAAAAACAAATATGTCTCATTTAGTCACAGCAAAACTTTATAGATGTGTATCCTCTGCCTGATTCCCTTTTCACGATTACTTCCATTTCAAAACAGCTTTTTTAATTCTGTGTTTTCACTTTGAGCTAGTTAGGAAAAAGGTTTAAGTGCAAACACAAGGTCCAATGAGTTAATACAATCTTGATTGTATGTCTTTTGTTTGAAAACGGTTACTGATGCTTTCCTTACCTCAGCAGCAACAAGTATTCTTTCAAAAAGGGAGATAAGTGATTTTACTTGCAATTTCTGATCATTTGGAAGCTCAGCTGTGAGGGAGAAGCCCTGAAAAAGAGGCAATAAAAATATAAGGGAAAACATATGGGCAATAGATCATTTCGGTGAACCGTCGACAGCATTGAAATTTTTCGAAATCACGAGATATCAAGTTTTTGATGCGATAATCGTATTAAGGACCCAACATTTTAGTATAGGTGCAAAGTGTTAGTATCTCAGGCCTTTTATTATCGATTTTACAAGCGTTAAAAGTTTACGACTTTTAAGGGCTTAGACTGAGTGGGGTAAAAAGTTGTACCAACTTCGTTTTTTGTGGTCAAAGCCTTTATGGAATCAGGAGGTTTGAATGCTACTAAAATTACGATTGTATTGGTTTATTATTGTGTTTTGAACACTTCTAAGCTTGTAGGATACAGTGGGAAGACGAATAGAATTTAACTGAAGAGTCCATTTGAGAGAAAGCACTCTTTCTACAAAGAACCCATCGGTTTCTGATTGGTCCATTTTGATCTGTATCTGGGTATAAATTCTGCGCAATGATTTTCCCAACTAAACTAAAGATATTTCCCAACTTCTTCGCTTCACTGAAGCTTTGTACATAAGAAAAAAATTACACGATCTTCAGTCCAGCAGCCCTTTAGTTTCCCTTAGTGTCTTAATGAAACCAAAAAAGAAGAAATGTCATACTTTTGTTTCAAGCCAAGAAAGTATTGATTCTTCACCAATGACATCATCATCAATTCTTAGTAACGGAATTCTACCTAGAAAAGGAAGCATAAATTAATGGCAAGACTTAGGAATTATATGTCACTTCTTTCTTACAAAAGGAACAGAAGATTTTCAAACTACACCAGTTGTTGGACCAACTCACCTGAGGGAGAAATGAATTCTGAATTTGACTTCTCAACAACATCATACTTTAAGTTTTGCAATCGAAGCAAAGCCTTGAAATGAACGAACAAGCAACATGGTTTAAGCCATTAGCAGCAAGGGGGATGATTAATTATGACACGGTCCTGGTCTCACGTTCAGAGCATGGAACATACATGGCTCTGAGACAAGGACAAAAGAAATGGCCTTTGCCTCAGGCCCCTGGACGAAATCAATTGTGGGCTAAAAAAAGCCTCCATCATATAATTTACGACATTAACCACATCCCAGACTCTTCTTTGGTCTTGAAGTTGTTAGTATTTCCTCAAGCAATCGGAAATCGTGTGTTGAAAAACTTTGGTTTTCAAATGATTCCAATCTTGAAACTGTTTTCGAATGCTAGTTTTTAGTCGTAGATTTACCAGTGTCATGTAGAAGAAAGATGAAAATAGTCCGGTGGCCAAATGCGAATTTCAAGGATGACCTTGACATCGAGTACATATGGGTTTTTATTTTATTTTCTGGTTATATGGTGAAAGAAAACTCGAAAAAGCCAAACTTGCCCCTTCTAAGTGTTGGGCAAATTTTTTTATGATCCGCGGAAGATGCGTCATGTCCAAGGTAAAAAATTCATCGAAAAAATTTTATAAATTGTCAAAACATGGTATTGTTTGGTCTCATTCGAATGGAAATTGACTCTAGATTCCAAATATAGTATCAATATTAGTCTCCGCATATAAAAATAAAAATATATTGCTCAAGGAATTGGACTTTTATAAACAAAATCAAAAAGTAAATGTTCAATTAAAATGTTCTTGAAAATTATCGTTAGTTAGTTAGCATAGCTTGTATGTTAGTGACTTAGCTAGTTAACTTTAGAAGATAGTAAGTTAGTAAGTAAGTCAGTTACCATATTAGTTAGTTAGTTAAATTTAGTTTGTTTGTTAGTTTGTTAGGTAATTTATTTGTTGGTTTGTTAGTTAGTTAAATAGTTAGTTTGTTTTATTAGATAGTCTTATCGCTAGTTAGTTACGTAGTTACTTACTTAGTTGGTTAGTTAGTTAGTCCGTTAGTTATTTAGTTGTTACTTAAGTAGCATAGCTTGTAAGCTAGTCAGTTTGTTAGTTCGCTGCTTAAGAAGATTTTAAGTTAGTTAGTAAGTTAATTTGTTAGTTTGCTAGTTAGTTAGGTTTATAGTTAGTCAGTAAGCTACTTAGTTAGAATACCTTGTAAATAAGTCAGTTTGTTCGTTAGCTACTTTTGAAGATAGTAAGTTAGTTAGTAAGTTACTTTATTAGTTAGCTAGTTAGTTAGGTAACTAGCTAGATAGTTGTTAGTTAGTTAGTTAGTTAATTAGTTGATTAGTTGATTAGTTAATTAGTTAGTTAGTTAGTTAGTTAGCTACTCAGTTAGTAAGTTAGTCAGTTAGTTAGTTATTCAGTTAGTTAGTTATTTAGTTAGTTAGTTAGTTAGTTACTTAAGTAGCATAACTTGTAAGTTAGTCAGTTTGTTAGTTAGCTATTTTAGAATATTGTAAGTCAGTCAGTCATTTAGCTCGTTAGCTATTTTAGAAGATAGTAAGGTGGATAGTAAGTTACTTTGTTAGTAAGCTAGTTAGTTACGCAACTAGCTAGATAGTTGTTAGTTAGTCAGTTAGTTAGTTAGTTAGTTAGTTAGATATTTAGTTAGTCAGTTATTTAGTTAGTGAGTTAGTTAGTTTGTTTGTTAGTTAGCTATTTTAGAATTTTGTAAGTCAGTTTTGTTCGTTAGCTACTTTAGAAGATAGTAAGGTGGTTAGTAAGTTACTTTGTTGGGTAGCTAGTTAGTTAAGTAACTAGCTAGATAGTTGTTAGTTAGTTAGTTATTTAGTTAGTTAGTTACTTAAGTAGCATAGCTTGTGAGTTAGTCAGTTTGTTAGTTAGCTATTTTAGAAGATAGTAAGGTGGATAGTAAGTTACTTTGTCAGTTAGCTAGTTAGTTACGTAACTAGCTAGATAGCTGTTAGTTAGTTAGTGAGTTAGCTAGTTAGTTAGTTATTTAGTTAGTTAGTTAGTTAGTTAGCTAGTTAGTTAGTTATTTAGTCAGTTAATTACTTAAGTAGCATAGCTTGTACGTTAGTCAGTTTGTTAGTTAGCTATTTTCGAATATTGTAACTCAGTTCGTCAGTTTGTTCGTTAGCTACTTTAGAAGATAGTAAGTAAGCTAGTAAGTTACTTTGTTAGTTAGCTACTTAGTTAGATAACAAGCTAGATATTTGTTAGCTAGTTAGTGTTAGTTAGTTAGTTAGTTAATAAGTTAGTTAGTAAGTTTGTTATTTAGATAGTTAGTTAGTTAGTTAGTTAATAAGTTTGTTTGCTAGATTGTTAGTTAGTAGACATAGCTTGCATGTTAGTTAGTTAGTTAGTTAGGTAGTTAGTTAGTTAGTTAGTTAGTTAGTTAGTAAGTTAGTTCGTTAGTTAGTCAGTCAGCTAGCTTGTTAGGTAATTAGTTTGTTTGTTTTTAAGTTAATAAGATTGATTAAGTTAATTAGTTGTATTAGTTAGTTAGCTAGCTAGTTAGTTTCTAAGCTGCCTAGTTACTTAGTTAGTTAGTTAGTTAGTTTGTTAGTTAGCTAACTACAATGCCTGCCAGAATTACTTGGAACGCCCATCATATTTGTAGGCTTAACTAAGTAACTTACAAGATACGCTAACTAACTAACTAAATAACTAACAAACTAACTATTTAGTTATCTTACTAACTAAGTTATTAAATAAGTAGTTATCTAACTAATCAACTACTAATTAACTGACTAACTAACTTAGTATCTTCCAAAGTAGCTAACTAACTAACTGACTAACTTACAAGATAAGCTAAGTAACTAACTAACTTACTAACTAACTGACTTATTAAGTAACTAACTAACTACCTAACTAACTAACTAGCTAACTAACTAACTAACTAACTAACTTACTATCTTCCAAGGTAACTAACTTACTAACTGACTAATTAACTAATCAACTTAATAACTAACTTAATAACTAACTTACTATCTCCCAAATTAGCTAACTAACGAACTGAGTAACGTGCAAGCTATGCAAACTAACAAACTGACTAAATATAATAAATATAAATATAACTAAATATTACTAAATATAGCTAGTTACCTAACTAATTAACTACCCTTTGTTACTAAGTAACTAACCAACTTAATATCTTCGAAAGTAGCTTACTTAGCTATTACCCGACTAACTAAGAAGCTACGCTAGATAACTAACTATCAGACTAACTAACTAAGTAACAAACTCAGTATCTAACTAACTCACAACTAATTAACTATCTAACTAAATAACAAACTAACTAATTACCTAACCAACTCGCTAATTACTAACTTACTTACTATTTTAGTATCTTCCAAGTAGCTAACTTACTAACTTACAAGCTATGCTAACTAACTCACTAAAGATAATTTTTCAAAGAGCATTTTTCTTAGCTTTTCTTTTTTTGATTTTTTTTTATAAAAATCAAATGCCTTGAGCAATATCTTTGATCAATATATACAGAATCTAACCTTATTGCCAAATTCGGAATCTACAGTCAATTTCCATTCGAATGAGACCAAACAATACCATGTTTTGACAATTTATCAAAATTTTTCCATGAAATTTTTGCCTTGGACATGACGTATCTTTGGTAGGTCGTAAAAAAATTTGCCCAACACTTGGAAGGGGCAAGTTTGGCTTTTTCGAGTCTTCTATGACTATATAAACAGAAAATAAAATAAAAACCCATATGTACTCGATGTCAAGGTCATCTCAACTGGCCACCGGACTAAAAGGCAAAATTGGTAAAAATTATTTGTTGGGTACTATAAGAACAGTGATGAGCTGAAAAAAGCCCTTGCAAAATATTTTTATGTGGTTTTTACTCTATATCCGGCATCTCTGAGAAAGGCCTGCTTCGCATGCACAAGACCTCTCTTTGCACACACAAGATCTCATGGAGAACTTCCTTAATCTATAGACTGGATTCACGTTCATTCACAATGGGCATAGCATGATTCACGTTATGCCCCATTGTGGAATGCAACCTGGTACATGTGCAAAAGTGGGCGTGAAGGAAATGGAAATCACATGGGAGGGGGCTTGACAAGGGTAGCATTATCTGATGTGCATCACATGCACAGGCAGGTGGTTGAGGTCCTCAGTGCTCGTAAATACTAACAATAAGCACTACTAAAAACAGAATAAACAAGAGTTTTACTTCTATTCCATAACATTTTGCTTGCTCTGGAAGTATTATTTGCCCTAAAATTTGAGTAGAATATTTCAAAGATACACATTGACACTGAAATGCATTTTTGATTAAAAAAGAATAACACAAAGCAACAATTAGAGGTAATGCCCACCTGGCAAAGGCTGGTAAATTTGCACATCTTCTGGCCACTCTTTTACTCCTTTGGAAAAAATTAAGCTATAAGTAGTAGGTGCCAATAATGGTCTAGAGCCTAGAGGGGTAAGAATGCAGTTTAGGGGTGCCTAGTTACCTGTATTATTGTAATCGAACTGTATTTTGATAACATTCGAAATCGCGCGAGCAGAAAGAACGAAAAAGTAAAAATGGCGACCGATGAAAAATTAACTGTTTTGAACTCAAATAAATCCTTTTTATAAAGAATTTTCGTCGATGCAGGTAAGATTTGTGGCAAATTTGCAACATGTACACTGCTAAAGCGGGGGTTTGGGGGCGGCAGGCCACAAAGACTAAACAATGCTGGTAACTAGGGACCCCTAAACTGCAGTTGAACCCCTAGAGGGTAGTAGGTAGATATATACCATGATGTTCTAAAAGTAGTCTAGATCTAGTCTAGCTATCAAGTATCATCTATCCTCTCATTCAACCACTTTAGTATCTCCTCTCTTCTCCCCATCCTTGAGCTGCATATAATCACAAAATTGCTATGCAGGGAGCAGAAAACCAAGTAATCAACAAAGCACTACACTCTACTAGCCACTAGGCCTGGAAAGGTTTAGTCATACCTTTTGAAGCTGCCATCATCGCTTTATTTACCATTTTTGAGGCCATTTTTCCAAACCTTACTTGAACCATTATGAAAGAGCCTCAGTCTCACGTCCTACATTTCGCCTCGTCCTGATGTTGCCTCGTTTTTTCCTCCATTGATTTTTTTTCGCTCTTTTCGTGCAAGGCCTTCTGAAGTGAACTGTCATCATGGCCACTCATTATAATTTCAAGAAAATTCAAGTTATACCAACATCAAAGGTTATAATTATAAGCCTTCTAATTATTTAATCTTATATTTTTCCCTAAAGGACAGCAGTTTTTTCTCCTAATCAATTTTCTCCTAATGAATGAAGCTTCTGGTGCTGGACTGAACTGAGGTTTTGATGATGACAACAAAACAAGTGATGATGATGATAATGATAATGTTTGATATGACGATGATGATGATGATGATTGCTGATGACGATAATGATGGTGATCATAATGATGATGATGATGATGATAATGTTGATTATGATAATGATGATGTATACGATGATGATGACGATGATGATGATGATTTTGACACTGATGATTATGATAATTTGTTGATGATGAACATCATCATCATTGTCTTTTCTGTATTTTAAAAGACCAGAGAGTTTTTCTTGGCTTTTGCTCATCATAATTTAAGCTTTTTTTCATTTTGTAGGATTTTATTGACATTATATTGTCAAAAACACAAAGAAAGACACCAACTGTAGTCCATAAGTATGCAAACTTAATAGTTTTTTAAATACATTGATATTATTTTCATTCAAAATAGTCTGCTCCCTTGCCCATTAGTCTTTCTTGTCTCTTAACATTGCTAGTATGCTGCTTCTAACAAATCTATTGCTACATGTCACACATTTAATTATAATCTTCTTCTTCCTTGGTGCTCTGCCATAAGGCAGGTTCAGTTCCTCAAACCCATTCTGTCTTTAGCTAATCTTTTACAGGCTAGCTTAAGGCTGAACGGTTTCTAGTGAACTTGCCACATGACCAACTCGTCACACATTTAAGGCCAAGTGGCACTGTTGAACTTGCCACACCTTGGTGGCGAGATTCATCACTTGCCACAACTTGCCTCAGATGTGTGGGGACTTGACTGTGGCAAGTTGGCAGTGTGGCAAGTTGGCCTGTTACCAGCTGAGCATCCTGCAGATCATTTAGCATCAGCTTCCTTCTCTTCCCTGTCCTCATTTTCAGGGAGCCTTTCCTCAGTAACTGTTAATAATCACCAAATTGTCATCAAAAGGAAGCAACCTGGATATACATTGTTAGATTACTCTGTTTCCACAAATTTTCACTTTGTGTCCATTGATCTTGATTGAACTCTTTTATTTCTCGTTTTAGACATTATAAAATCTCAAGAATCAGACAGTTTTATCTGAAAAAGATAAAGTTCACTCAGCAAAACTACCATGACAAACTGACTCAGATTATTACAGATTTTCCAAGATTAGAGGTGAGAATTTTATCTGATTGTCGTTATTGATGGTCATAACTTGGATCATATCTTGGATGATAGTGATAAAGATAAAGCAATTTTTTCTCAGATATTCGAAAAATTGATTCTATCAGGAAATTTACCAAGCCAGCCTGCAGCCTATAGACCTTTTCAGCACTAAAAGAAAATTTTCAGATTTTCAAATAGAGAGTTTTTGGTGCCAAATTAGTATTGAGCACCCAAAATTTTGTCTAAGTGCAATGTTTTACTATCAATAAGTGCTTGTTTTATTTATTTTACAAGTGTTCAAAGTGTATGATTTTATAAGGTCTTAGACTGAGTGGTTTAAAAGGTTACACCAAAATTATTTTTTGCCCTCCAAGCCTTTGTAGAATTAGAAACTTTGAATGCTCATGAAGCATTTTCTAAAATTTCCATGATTTTTCTTTTTTTTACAGGACATTCATCCATTCTATGCAGATTTGCTGAATATTCTTTATGACAAAGATCATTACAAGCTTGCTCTTGGACAGATCAACACAGCAAGACATCTGATCGACAAGTAAGACAAATTGTGAATACAAAGATCTCACCATTTAACTTTGTAGTAAAAACCCAAGTGCAGCACCAAGTGCATAAGCTGCACTTTCCCCCCTAATTTTACTTTCCAATAAAAGGTTGCAGTTGGGGATACCCAAACTATTATTTAGACCCTTCTTTTCTGAAAACAAAAATTTTCCTCTGTTTTCAATGGAACTTCCTAGTTTCTTTTTGTTGGATTTTGTTCTGTGAAACACGAAGGAAACAACCAGAAACTATTATGTCCATGTATCAAAACTCTGAGCATCTTTGATGACATTAACTTGTTAGTATTCAGATTTTGAAAACCTTGAATAGACGCTTCCGCAAAAGATGGCCACCCTTTTTGCCTACTGTTTTTATTAAGGATTTTCGAAGGAATTCTGGGAATAATTTCCTTAGTTACGTATTTTAGATGAAAAACAAGGGGTTGACAGAACCGGCGGCCATCTTTTGCGGGAAGCGTCTATTGGGGTTGCTGTCTTTGTGTGACATAATTAATATGAGGTCTTTACAGTTATTG
The DNA here is from genome assembly GCA_014526335.1 of Chrysaora quinquecirrha. NCBI lineage: Eukaryota > Metazoa > Cnidaria > Scyphozoa > Semaeostomeae > Pelagiidae > Chrysaora > Chrysaora quinquecirrha. The sequence goes on from JACTAT010000016.1 coordinate 738,510, forward strand.
GACTAGCCTGTTTGCCAGCTGGCAAAAGTGCTTAACATGTTCCTATTTACTAAAGTTAAATGTTGCTCTTTTAGTGTGTCGAAAGATTACACAAGATTGATGAAGTATGGAGATACCATGTACAGGTGTAAGCAGCTTAAAAAGGCCGCTCTTGGCAGGTATGTTGAAACTTGAGGGTAACTTTCAGTGACTAACTCTTCCAGGCAGTGGCTTAGCTTACATCCAACATTGGAGGGGCAGAAGGGTGTGGTCAAAGAAAATTAGGGCATGGTTTTAAGAAAACAACGAGTTGCACCCTACAGCATTTTAAAATCATTTTTAGCCTATATAAAAGACCTATCTTGGCAATGATTGGGGCAACCCCCGTGACCCCCCTTGGCTTTGCCACTGCTTCCAGGTTCTCTTTAAAGCTCTTAATAGGCGTTATCTGCATCTGAATTCATTGTCAGAGTGGAATTGCCTTGCTTATTCCTGCTTTTTGAGAAGAAAACACAGGTCTTGTTTATATAAAGGTGCTAACAATCATACAGGATTATGCAAGCCTAATTTGGTTATTTCATAGTTTGAAAGTTGAGCTTTGACCAGTACGGTCTCTAAATGTCATTTCATTCTTTGGACACAAATATCAGTGGAAACAAAAGTTTTCAAATGGACTGAAATGAGGCTGGTCATGCTGTAAAATTGCTTTAATGTGCTGGATTCAAGCATAAGTGATTTGAGATCTTAACATAATTTCAATGAGAAAATTTTGTGGAACATAAGCTTGTAACTTTTTAACTTAAATAACGAGCTCTTCTTAAAACTAAGCAAAAAACTATTGTTAAGTCAGCAGGCCACAGGTGAATGCAAAAAAAATACTTGCAATGTTTATTGCCTTTTATGAAGACAACTCTTGAAATATTTCGCTCAAAATCTGGAAGGCACTGCTTCAAAGTTTTTCATTATTTTTCACAAGAAGCAACAAATAAATCGTTTAACTTTTATTCTAAATGAAAGCCAATGAAATTGTGAACATTTGCTTACCTAAATCAAGTTGGGCGAAGCCCATGAGCTGTCATGGCTTTGGTATGTGCATTTTGTGTTTTTGGGCCTACGGCTCCTGTTGGCTGCCATTTTAGGCCAAGCGTTGCAATACTTTTGTCCCCTAAGTGTATATGGTCTGTCAAAAAATTGTTTAAAGCTTGATAACACCTACTAAAGCCCCTTTTCAGAAGAATGTTTCATAATCATTGTCTTTTTGCAGGATGTGCACTATAATGAAAAGGCAAAATCAGAGTTTGCAATACTTAGAGCAAGGTATTAATCATGATTTATCACGGCAGATAGTGACTACGGTCACGCTAGGCGCTCTTATGCTCTAGCTCTATAATGTCCCAGTCATCTAACTCAGTTACACCCAGTGGGGACAACAGTCTAGTTTTACTAGGGTTTGTATGAGTATCAGGACTTGAATGTCTGCATTGAAAAGAGACTTCCAGTTAAGTATAGTGTGACCTGGTGTTGCAGTACAATATTGCGGCCTGTGTTCTCCAGGTGTCACAAACAACAAAAATCACAATTTTGCCTTTCACCTTTTTCATATGGTACAACTACAAATTATCTCATCTCAAAATTATTTCCTTAGTAAGACAGCATTTATCAAGACTTCCCTCAATTGATCCAAATACTAGAACGCTGCTGTTATGTGGGTAAGTTGTTAATAGCTTGGTATGTAATTTGGATGCGTCATTTTCTTCTCCCGATAAACTTGGTCAGCAAGAAGATCCAGTAGATTACCATCGTTTAACATAAAAAAAGAATGATGATGTTTTGCTGAGATCTGGCTGTGCTCCATTATTTTAGTCATATAGAACTTAAAAATCTTTTCCTCTCACGCTACTAAGAGTATAAACTTCAGAAGCAGGCCGAAACACGATGACCCATGTATTCAAATGACCTTCAAAATTGCGATGAACAGCGGAAACATTTTCGGGCATACTTAAAAGCTTTTTTCGTCTGACACTCCTCAGAGTATGAACGCTTGAAATGATAGACTAAGGCGGAATTTATACCCAAATGTTTTGGTCTGTTTCTGACGTTCATACTCTGAGGAGTGTCAGACGAAAAATACCTTTAAGTATGCCCGAAATGTTTTCGCTGTTTATCGCAATTTCGAAGTTTTGTACAACTCAAAGACTATTAAATGACCTTATTTGTAAAAGCGCTCAAAGTCGAGCAAAAAGTCATTTCAGAACGTGTTTTATTGCAGATTTCCCAACGTTGGCAAATCAAGCTTTATGAACAAAGTGACAAGAGCAGATGTTGAAGTGCAGCCATACGCTTTTACTACAAAGTCACTTTATGTAGGACATATGGATTATAAGTACCTAAGATGGCAGGTTCGTGTTTTAGTCATTTCTACATTTATGACATTTTTTTTATATTTTTTATATGCAAATATAACTACAAAGCTAGGTTGCTACTGTAGATGGTGCCATTTATAGAGGGAAAAGACACAAGGTCATCGAGTTTCCTCTATAATTTGCACTTAATGTAATTCACTAGTTAAACACACTGGCAACAAATAAATTAAAGGACGAGGGAGAAACAAACAAACAAATAAATCTAACAAACAACAAACAAAGTCTATATATAGGGTTAGCTGCATTCAATCAAACCGTTCTGTTGCTTTGATAAAGGATATTGTGGCTTCCATGATTATTCTGTTATCAATTATCATTCAACAGTGGAGAACCAAACAGAAGCAGTGTGCATAAGGATTTTGTATCATAACATGAAACGTCTAAACCAGAAACTTCGGAGAGTTGACCAAGGAGATCACAACGCTATGTGCCGTACAATGAGCAGTGCATTGGAAAATGCTCGTTATCTTCTTTTGCTGTTCCACACGTGCAAATAGGTCTCAAGCAATCAAAATTATGCTTGAATTTGTGCTCGTTTAGTAATCTAAATTGCAGACGTAGTGTAGTTAAGATTCTAATACCTTTTATGTCGTTAATATTGTGAATAGAATTTATGACATTGTTTTATTTAAAGTTTGACACACAAACCGGTCCATAGATCCATTGCTGAAATGAATAACAACATAGCACATGGATGTTCTTAAACGTACGTCCGAGACTGCAAAAGAACATCTTCAAAGCATGTGATTCAGTCTGTGGAAAGGTTGTAGAGATGCAGCCTAAGTTGTCATATAAGATCCTTGATTCATAGATTCCTTTGAATTGTCTTTTCCAGGTAATTGATACTCCCGGGATCTTGGATCATTCTTTAGAAGAAAGAAACACCATCGAAATGCAGGTACGTACTGTATATCTTTACTAAGTAAACATTTAAACAATTGTAAACAATATGAACAATTAAGTAATTTCTTAGTACAAGAATTTTTACGTACCTAACAAAGACGAATACAATCGAATGAAATATATGTAGCGCGTGACATGTCGGCCCTTCTACGTCTCCCAGTTTAGCCACCTCGGAAAATTTGTAGCGAGTGACAGAATTTATAGCGAGAGACACGCAAATGCCTCTGAGAGACTGAAGCATTTCTTGTCTCGTTGACCCGGGGACATGTTATTCGCTTGTCACTCGCATGTTTAGCCACCCTGGGAGACACGTCGAATACAATATTTTGCGCAACATTTCTCCTTCTTTAGCCATAGCTTAAAACTTATGCTGTGGCTAAACTAGGAGACATTTCGTGCTTCAATAGCCCACTATTCCGCCTTCTTCGCCCTTCTCCTCCTTCGTAAACAATGTTGAGTGAAAAGACGATTCTGAATTTGTTTTCATTTCGCGTGATTTCCAAGAGCAGTTGTCTTCCGTATCAACACTTTAAGGGGGAGAGGGGGAGTTCTGTGTCTTGCAAACGTTACATTTCAAATACTAATAATTCACAGTCGATGTCAGGGACATTCAAACTACTTTTGGCAGCCTTGTATCTAGTTTAGGGTCTACGTAGAATGTTGGTCAACTTCCAATCTTATGTTTGTCTTCACCCCTCTCCCCATTGGCTGAGACGACCGTTGATTCGTAGCAAACTATAAAAAAGTCAATAGCGTTAAAATGATAAGCTTTATAACTATTTCAATTTTTTTTAAAAGAACGTTTCTATCGGGGTCGAAAGGGCGCTGTCTCAAACATTTAAGGCCCCATACCACTTTAGGGTCCAACTTTAAGCCCCTCTAAAAAAACAAATGTAAATCTGCGCCATTGTCTTTTACAACAGATTTTGCGCCCATTTTTTGTAGTTTTGGAATGAATCAACAACGGTAAAATCATAGAATTTTAAAATATGATTACTCCCTGTTTTCTTCTTAGGCTATTACTGCCTTGGCACATATTCGCGCCGCTGTGTTATACGTCATGGATCTTTCAGAACAATGCAATCATTCAATTGAAGAACAAATAGAATTGTTCAATAACATTAGGCCATTGTTTACAAATAAACCAATCGTCGTCTGCCTGAACAAAATTGACATTTTAACAGTCGATGAACTTCCAGAAGAAAAAAGAAAATTACTAGATGTTTTCAATGAAGATGGTATGTTGTTATATTCGTTTTAACCATTTAATAACTGTTGTCAAATCTCAGGAAATAGCGGCAACATTTTTGGACGTCCTTTAAAGCTTTTTTCTTCTGACACTATTCAGGCTGAGAGGCTTCAGCGTAGAAACGTGAGAAAGATATTGAAAAACTTGATAAAGGCAGGATTTTTACTCAGACTTGAAAATCACAAATCAGAAAGAAGCGCTGAGTTGGCATTGTGTTTTAAACGGGATACAGTTTGAAGACCCATAGGATTGATTGAAGAGTCCAAGTGAGAAAACAAACTCTTTCTGTCTACTCAGAATCGGCCTTTTGATTTTGATGCGGACAGATTCCAAAAATCCTTTGTGGAACAAAGATCTCGCTTTGCCAATGATTTTTAACTCAATCCTCATTGTAATTTTCTGCATGATTTGGTTTGTCAAGTAAGTGTTATCCTAACTTGGTGGTTGCTATCTTCGCCAAAAACTTTGCCGACGGATATTAGTAGGAACACGCCGTTTAATGATCACTGCCTTATTCTACATTTCCACAAGATACCTTTATATATATCTCCAGAGTCGAAAATGCCCACCCCCGTTTATCAAGATCCTCTGCTTATAAAATTTCTGTAAAACTCCATCTCCCCATATATTAAAACCCCCCTTTATTTGGCAATTAAGAGTACATACGTGTATTATAGGTTGATTTGTACAATGCTACTACCTTCCTTCCTTTTTTTTCAAGGCATTACTGTAATACCAATGAGTACCATGACGGAAGAAGGAGTGATAGCCGTGAAAACAGACGCATGTGAAAGGCTTCTTGCTCATCGTGTCGAAGTCAAAATGAAGAGCAAAAAGATGGGAGATATAATCAACAGACTGCATGTCTCGGTGCCAGAACCAAGAGACGCCAAAGAGAGGCCAGCTTTCATTCCGGAAGGTGCCGTAAAGAAAGGTAAAATGTGATTTCCGTTTGAGACAACGTATTCAATTCAATTTCAATTCATTTTTATTCGTAGAAATACAGTTTACAATGATAAAAAGTATTCTACACGGCCCAAGAAAAGCTGAGCTTATCTAGCTTGGGCCGCTACAAAACTAGGAAACTAAGAATGCAGTTCAGCTGGTGGACCCGTATTTTCCCAGATTTCGAATGCCATAACAATGTAATCGAATGATGTATGCTTCTAGCGGCCGATTGATTTTGATCAAATAAAGAATCGAAAAAGCTGAAGCTCAACACTGCCTCTAAATACAGCAATTTACACCCTACATTCCCCCCAACACTGAATTGTAAAAAAGGCACACTTACGGGAAGTGCTTCCACTTTTAAAGAAATTTCCTCAGTTTGAGAAGACCTGACTTTCACAAGGAAACTTTTAAGGAATAAATGTTTTGAAGAAATTTCAAGGCAATTCGTAGTTTTCAGTCGCATTTTGTTTCATATACATATTTTATTTGGTTTATAATTATTTCCACACTATTATTTATTAATATTAATATTTATTATATTTCGGTAATACTCATTTGGCACTCAATACTTTGGAGTTCAACACGTTTTCGGGACGTTTTTATGTAACCCTAACACTAACCTTCTATCCAGGGCCGTATTTATACTTGAAATATTGGGGGGGGGGTGTCAATAAATTTGCCCGAATTTTCTCGTTTCCCATAAAAGTCCTGAAAGTTCAATAAATGAGAAATCCGACGAAAACATAACTTGTTGAAACTGCATTCAAAATCTCAGATCAAATGAGTATTACATTTAATTCCATAATTTAAAAAGATGTTTTCGAAAATTTGCCCGAATGTTTTCAATATTTTGGAAATATGGGGTGGGGGTGATATAGATCCACCCCTGACACCCCCCACATCCCCCCAGTAGCTACGCCCCTGCTTCTATCCCTATATTTAAACAATGGCAGCAACTTTCGCCATATTTTGCAGTGGGAACCTCCAATTGAATTCTTCTGTACATGGCCACTTTACTTTTTTGGAAATTCAGAACCTAATCTACATTGTTCTTAAGTACTAAAATGCTACACTATTATACATTCTAGGGAAAGGTATGGACGTGGACAAGCCTCACAAAAAGTTACAGAAAGATTATCAAAAAGAACTTGGGGAAGATTACAATTTTGATCATCAAAAACTGTACGTTGTGCCAGACAATGAAAAATATGACGTCATTCCTGAGATGCTTAATGGGAAGAATATTGCTGATTTTATCGACCCTGAAATTTTGGAGAAATTAGAAGCTTTAGAAAGAGAGGAGGAGTTAAGAGAAGCTGCCGGTGTCTATGATGAAGAGATTGATGATATGGACTCAGAAGAAGAGGAGACGCAAAAACTTGCTGCAGAGTAAGGACTACCGTATTTTTTGATTATAAGCCACCCTTGTTTATAAGTCGCCCTTGAATGTAAGCCGCATTAAATGATGATCACAAAATAATGCTGCCTTCGATAATAAGCTGCACCCACAAAACCCGTAACTGAACGCACAGATACTTATTTTGAAAAAAAATGATCAGCCTGCCTATAGCAGCGGTGTCGTGAAGCATGCAGTCACCTGGCTTCAATACATCTGATATTTCAAATGCATAAGAAATTCTTTTGCCTTTCCAGTGTAAATAAAGTGTCATAATGGTTCAACGCCTTAAATAATGTAAGGCGCCCTTGTTAGTTTGTGGCCTAGGCCCTGGCCAAACGATCAAACATTGTTGGTCAAACATCTGAAATTTGCTTGTCCGACAAAATGTTTGATCGTTTGGCCGCCTTTCAAACGTTGCTTGACAAACATTTCTATGAAATTCTCTAATAGCTGCAATGACTTCGTTATTATTTAGAGATCTTCTATGGAAAACGAGTTTGTGGCCAAACGATCAAGCATTGTTGGTCCAAGATTTGAGATTTGCTTCATAATTTGACCACGAAATGCAACACTTCTCTACAAGCAGAACTTTCATTGCAATGTTTGTTTTTGGAAAAATTAAAAAAAAAATTTCTATTTTCGCAAACAAAAATGTTTTACGAGTAATGTTTTGCACGTGCCAAAGCTGCTAAACATTGTCGGTCAAACATCTGAAATTTGCTTGTCCGACAGAATGTTTGATCGTTTGGCCACATCATCAACATTGCTCGTCCAACCTTTTATGCTTGTGTCAAGCAAACATGTTTTTGAACTTTTTCAATAACAACCCAAAACAAGTTCTGTTTGTCAAGAAATGTTTTGCGACGTCGTCAAACGGTCAAGCATTGTTGGCAAAGCAAATCTCAAATGCTTGACCGACAATGTTTGATCTTTTGGCCATGGCCTAATAATAAAAATATAGTTAGATTTTCAAAATTTGGTGTCTTTTCCTTCAGACACAATGCTATTATCCGTAATGCATACTTGAATCGTAAAGAAGGTAATATCGGTAATAAAACAGAGAATTTTCAGTGACGCAATAACATGACACAATCTTGTGAGTCTAGCTGGACTGTTTATAGACTTAAGATTTTTTCTCGTTTCAGAATTCGAAAAAAGAAGAAAATTCGAGTTCAAGAGCATCGTGCAAAGAAGGGATCGAATTACCCTACACTACCAAGAAAAGCGTCATTAAAGGTTAGCTTGGCTTATGAGATTCTGTTATTAAAATGTTTTCGCCTTATACAAGCGGGATACTGAATTTACAAAATTAGTCTACGAGAATATCTCGATCAAAGTCAATCACCAAACTTTGAATATCTTCAAGACTAATGAAAATATTGCCTAAATAGTTTTCTTTTTCACTTCGTTTCTGGTGTACGAAATTGGGATGGGGATAAAAGAGAGGGAGCTTATTGTAAAAAGTATGATTAAAGGGGGGTTTACTGAAAAAGAGGCTACAAAGAGAGGTGGGCTGATTATAATTATAGGCTGAATATAGGTTTAGGAATGCTTGAGATTGATGCTAATTTGCATTTCTAGAAGACCCTTTTCGTAACATTATATGTATTTTTTAGCTTGATAAATTTGGTAAGCCACAGAAGAAAGGAGCTGAGCAAATGGATTTCAATATCGATGGTGACTTAGAGATGATGGTAAGAAATGTTTGAAGTATCATACAGTATAATCCTGCATATAAGAACCTTCATTTGTTAAAAACCTACAGCATAACAATATATATTTTCTTCCCCATGAATAAGAACTAATTCAGCTTGATATCCAAGAAGCATCTTAATAATGGATCTCTGATCACTCACTGATATTTAAGTGCCACTTGTGTTCGAGTTAATCTCTCCCATAGACTCGAATACCTACTAAAGCGGCTAAACCTTGAGTCGTGCCTTGTTTTTCTGGCAATTGCTAAAGACCCAGTTAAAAAGACCTTGATATACCTTGTAAATACCTTGCTGTATAGCAACCTAATCAGGCTGAATTCAAGAACTTGGGGTCTTATCCGTGGATTGTTACTGTATTTACAAATTTTTGCTTGCCTAGAGAAGATGTATGTACATGTCTTAAGAGTTTTTATGGCTTACAAAAGCTGATGCTCATCTCTATTTTAAAATTTCATATTGGTAAAGGCTCTAGACTCGTTGCACAAGACTCAGTTTCGGCTTCTAAAATCCAGACCAACAGCAACAGCAGTTTGCTACAACTAAGCTGTCTGCATGGCTTCCAGTTTATAACAAGATCAACTTAAGGTGGTGTCAACGATAATAGGAACTCAGGTATTAAGTCTGACGAAAATGCCTGTGGAAAGGAGTTCTCATAAATCAGGCCTGTCGAACCGTTTACCGTAAAATACGTAGGCCTGGATAAAGACAACAGCAGCCCGATTTGAGCCTCTAACTTTACAAGCAGCAAGGCTGCTTTTAGAAAAACGTTTTGGTAATGTTGCTTCGAACCTACACCCACGTAGACATATTACCTTCCTCCCACTCTTTCGGAAACAGCTTCTAACAACTACAACAACATACAGCTGTTCCCTCAGAGTTGGAGCGGGGCGGTGGAGTGTGGAGGAGCGTAGACTACGACGAGTTTAATAAGTCTAACACCCAAATATCTATAAGGCTTTAAGGCTTTTTGTGTTTGTCATAGGATACTGATTCTTCACGTGCAAGGTCTGTTTCTCGAAAGAACAGAAAGAGAAAACACGATGAAAGTGTTGCTGCTAGCACTTCACGTGCGAGAAGCTCTTCTAAGAAAGTACCTCGTGATCAATCTGGAATGCCTGATCCACAGGTAAGCTCGAGCCTTTGCTTTTCCCATGTCCTTTATTTTCAGTATTGGATTACTCGCGCTTGTCGAGCAATGTTTGTGACGTTGAAAACCTTCAAACATTTTTTGACAAACAAGGTTTGACCAACAATGTTTGATCGTTTAGCCAGGGCTTTAGTGATTTGATTAGCTTTCGGTTATTCCAAAAAGCGAAGTACTTGCATACAGAATAGTTATTTTACTTGAAGAGAAGATACATACTCGAACCCTGCCATTAGATGCCCATAACAGACTTTTTAGCAGGATAGGCTGCGAGAAGGGGTTTTATTAAAAGGGCTTTTAAAGATGATCTTCTATTTTTTGTTTTAATTTTCAGAAGCGAGCCAAAGTCAGAAAATTGGCCAAAGTATCCCAAAGAAAAATCAATCAATTTGGACGAGCTGGTAAATTCTTATCCAATGTTTGTTTTTAAATGAACTTGTTTCACAGTTCCAGAAAAACTTTTGAAACATATGGAGGTTATTAGGGAATTGAACAGTTACCAGGACAGAGCCAGTCACTCTCTGATCTTGAACATTTTTGGATAGAAGGGGAAACTTTGATAAAAATCGTCAGCCTGATAGTTATCTTACAGGAGTATCTGCTTTACTGAGCTATCCCCTTGAAAATTGCTGACTTTCGCATGAACAAACATCCGCCATGTGTTATTATGAGCCTGTAAGGCCTGTAATGCAATCTTCCTCTGACATGCACTGTTTGTCGTGCTGGATACTGGATAGTTTTTCGAGTTGTAATGCAATGTTTTAAAATATATTAATGCTGTTGAATTTTTTTCAGGGGAAGCTGATAGGAAGATACAAACTAAGATGCCAAAACATTTGTTCGCTGGAAAAAGAAAACAAGGAAAAACTCAGAGACGATAAAAACTGCAAATTATACTTATTTGCAAGTTTGATTATGATTATGATTATAATGAAAAATGTGAATTTATTTTTGTTTTCTTTGTTCGTTGAGCAATTTCGCTGATGAAAACAATGGTGCTTGCTGAGATGTGACAATATGACAATGATGCTGATGATGATAATGGTGGTGATGATGATGATGATGATGTAGATGATGATAATGATGATGATGATGATGCTGATGATGTTGATGCTGATGATGATGGTGGTGATGATGATTATAATAATTGTGATGATGATGATGATGATGACGATAATGATGATTGTGTGTTGATGATAACGATGATCATGATGGTGATTGTGATGATGATGATGGCGATGGTGATGATGCTAGTAATGTTTACGATGATGACATCGATTGTGTTGGTGATAATGATGATGATGATGATGATAAGGATGATGATAAGGATGATGACGATTTTGATGTTGGTGATGATGATGATGATGATAAGGATGATGACGATGTTGATGTTGGTGATGATGATCGATGATATGATGATTGCAGATATTTCCTCACGTGACTGGCAGGCTGTTCGTTCGTTCCGTGCCGTCTGATCGAGGCTGTGAGTTGTTTGTAAGAGAATGCGAAAGACACACGGCCTAAAAACCTGATTTTTGGAGAAGGAACTACAAATGTTTCAGATAAAGGTCTGGCACAGAAAGTTGAACACAAAATAAGAGTTTCAGCGATTGAGAATACTGAACTTTATAGCAATAAGTTAGAAAATGGGAAGATTTTACTGTGAGCTGTTAAAGCATTAATCGTTGCTCTTCCTGCCGGTCGTGGTGTTGTTGTGCAAAGTTTGGCCTAAGGCCTAAGGTCTACGTCATCTTGCAATGGCGGCAAAAACTTGGGAGGTCGCTTGGTCACCTCACAGCCCAGATGAATTTATCAGATTCAACAACGAAATATTTCTTTATCGTATCAACAGGGAAGATGTAAGTATAAGGCTGGATAATTTTCAATGCTTTCTTTTTGTTTTTTACATTGTCAATATTGTAAATGAATGTCTACAAAGTCCATTGACTTAAGTATAACTATAAGGAAAACATGGTCAAACTTTTTATACTATTGATGTTTTTCAGCCAAACACATTCTACCAGGAGCATTTTCAAATAGTGAATGCCATTCACAAGCATGTCAGATAGTATGAGATAGTATGGATGGATCACTTTGGTAGGATTGAAATTGTTCGAGATTGCAAGATACCAAATTTTTGATGCAAAAATCGTATAAAGCACCCAAAAATAAGTCTAGGTGCAAATTTTTAATATCTCAGCACTTATATTATCAATTTTACAAGCGTTCAAAGTTTATGACTTTATAAGGGCTTTGACCGTGTGGGGTAAAAAGCTTCACCAAGTTCATTTTTTGCAGTCAAAGCCTTTATGAAATCGGGAACTTTGAATGCTCATAAAATTAAGAACACAAATGCTAGGACACTGAAACTTTGTACCTATACTAAGTTTTGGCTGCTTTATACGATTTTCATATCAAAAAGTCAATATCTTGTGACTTCAAAAATTTTAATGTTGTCGGCCGTCTACCAAAGTGATCTATTATACTATTGTATTGGTCTTTCTCAGCCAAACACATTCTACCAGAAGCGTTTTCAAGTAATACTGAATGCCCTTCAGGCGTGTCATATGGTATATATGTTTCTGCTTCAGGTCTTATTAGAAAAATTAGTTCATGAACATCTGAGCAAGCAGAAAATATTTCCAACAACTGGGGATTTCTTATTTTTAGAAACTGTGTCACCCCAGACTGGAAGGATTGATTTTTTGTGTGGGCAAGTTGTAATGACTAAAAAGCATTGTGAACCTTTTTTGGGCAAAGAGAACAATAGAAAGATCACATGATCTATTGTTCTTTTATTGTTCATTCTAGCTGCCCGGTCAGTTAAATAAAATCAAGGAAAGAGCTGCGCGGGCAATAACTTGCCAGTCTGGGTGTCACCCAAGCCCAAAATTTATGAACCTAAATAACTTATTATTGTACTTTTCCTTTTCTCCAGGAATCTTTACTCAAGACATCTGGGTCAAAAAATCAGAGTAAGATTTTAATTTTATTCCTAAAATGATCTTTTTAAAATGATTGATGAAACAAATGACATATATAATCAAATATATTTAGTGCCAGTTGTTAGGATCTCAGTGTGGTGGTGTGGTGGAGTGGTCAAGGCGTTTGGCTCATGATCGTAAGGTCGTGGGTTTGAATCTCATCGGACCACTTTCCACAATCCTACAGTCAACTCAGCTGTCCATCCTTCCGATGTTGGTAAATGAGTACCCAGGGTATTTGTTCTAGAGGGGGCAGGTCCACATCAGCTGTATAACTGCCGCAACTCTGCGTTGACCTGCATTAACAAATAAAGATTGCTTGCTTGTTTGTTTGGCTTACTAATCAAGACCTCAGCCCTGGTTGCAGCAATATAATTGGGGCTTGAATCTTGACCTTGCTGAGCCTCTGACACCAGGAGCCAGCTGAATTACACCAGCATGCCACATGACCTTCTAGAAAGTACATTAAAGGCATTCTATACGTTAACTCTTTTCTTCACATGGTATTTGTTGACCAAACTGAGCAAATTCAGATTGGGCAAATAGCAGTATTGCAACATCTTTTTACAGTTTTTGATGTTTTCATTGTGAAAAAGGCCCCCCAAAACCTGCTGAATTATGGCACCTACCAAATGCAAAATTCTATAAGTATTAAGTCCACGTATTTTTAAGAGTATACCAAGTCTTCCATGTTCAAAATTGGTCCCCATCAAATCTACCTTACAAAATTATCCACCTTCACTTTGCGAGTCCTCGGTGAAGGAATCTTCTTTCTCTACAGTATGTATTATTTCAAACTTCATAAGAATTCGCATTTATATTCTAATGTATTTCCATTTAGCTATGAAACTATCAGATGATGTATCAGCAACCGTGGTAGCTGTGAATTCTGATGTGTCTTCCATAAAGGTACGTATTGTTTCTTTAGTGTTATTCTGCACAAAGTCCATAGAAGAGGGGTCCTCCATTCTATTGACTTTGTTCAGCAAACCATCAGTATTCTCGTTTTCTTTTTCATTTTATTTTGAAGTGACTGCAGTAGAAAAATGGCTACAATAGCTAGAGGTCCAACATGAGGTGGACAAAAGGGCATCGCCAGACAATTTTGGATTGTGATCAAATAAGAGAAGCTGTGGTTAAAAAAAAATGATATGCAAATCATATCCTATCGCATTTTTACAGCCATATACAAAACCCATATTGGCTGTGACTTGAGGGGTGACTTCTCCCTCATGCCATCCACCTTGATTTGAGTTAGTTTTAATTTGCATTTAATTGTATTGCAGCTTTATATTTTGATTTCTAGGATATTTCCTGGTGCACAAGACCTGATAACCCACATTTACTTGCTGTTGCACAGTCCAATGGACATGTGATATTGACCAAGTATGCAAGCCTTAATTTTTCCATTATAAATTTCTTTGCAATGAGTCCATCTTGTTTCAGGATCAAGATACAATGATATTTTGCTTAACATTTGGTAAAGATTTATGAAGAGAAATTTCAGAAATCCCAAAATAAACTAGGCAAAAAGCATTCCCTGACACTGTAAATCCCCCCTTTTTAAATGCCTCCATCTAATTAACGCCCTAGGAGGGGCGTTTAATAGAGATATCTATTAAACATCCATACTATTGGGATAGAACCTTTAGGATCGGCTATATGAATATGTTTGTATAAAACAATGAAGAAAAAACGAATGACTTTAATAAATTCTGTTTTCGGTGATAAAGTTCCAATATCATACATATTGTTTTGAAGAATGGAGATAAAAATCCATTGCTTAAGGATAAAATAACTTTGATTTTAAATAAACCCTTCCCTCTTTTGAATCCCTCCCTCTAATGAACGCCCCCTCAAAACTTCGAAAATTTAATAAGAACACAGAAGTGTGCTTCCCTTGATGCATTGGCTTGCTATTGCTGTTGTTGTTTTTAAATCTACAAATTGTTGTTGGAATTACGAATTAAAAGTGGGAATCTTAAACAGTAGACTCATGGAATAAGTCTATATTCTTCTGTAATAAGTTAAAACTTTTCGCTTTACATCTGCATTAAATTTTCTCCTTTTGTATCTTCTTCATGTTTCATCTTATTTTACAGTGTTGGACATGATGTTTCTGCAAGTAACAGTTATCCTGTGGGTCTTGAACTTGGTATGTTGTTGAACAATTCTTAGAATGCTAATGTGTACAAACGTGATACCAAAGACCTGGTCAGAATAGCCAGATTTCGCCTAACTTGCCCCACATTTTCATGCTAGAAGATCTATATAATAAAGCTTTTATATTCCCATGTACTTGTCTGCGCAGGATAGCTCTTGCAAAAGTGTCAATTTATGTGTATTTTTCGACTAACTTGCTAAACAAGGAACTAAAAATGCATGACTAATGCATTACTGGCTTTTCCTAATGCATTACTGGCTTTTCCTAATTCTTCTATATTTTACCTCAGAAAGAATACATTGGGACCCTTCAAGGTTTCTATAGATTGCAGGCCCTTAACGTCATGCTTAATGTCAACATTGCACACAGTCAGAAGTCTGCCGGCTTCTTATCCGCTAGTTATTGGCACTAGTTTATTGCAACTGACCTGTTAACATAAGTGCTCTGGCAACTAGTTTGTTTGACGGAAACTTGTCGACGCACAGTCCCATCCACATGAGTTTGCAGTTACAACTAGTTGGCATTAGTTCTGTCACACCGTAGGTCGACACAAGCTTGGCTTAAGAGTTGCTCTACCGTTTTCATTTGTCCGTTACACCACTGGGTAGTGAGATACCAAAGTGAAATGCTCAGTTTGCTCTAGCAGTTGTACGAAATTATTCCTCACGGTCTCGTTTTTCCCTTCTTCTAGTGCCTTGGCATCGAATGTCGTGGACGGATCACGGTGGTGCGCTCTTCCTCCATTACCTCTTGTCTCTCCCAATCCCACCTGTTTTCCATTTCTAACACCCAATTTCTTCATCAGCCAGTCTAACATTTTCAATCTTTGCCACCCTCCCTCTCTCTCTTTCCTTGCCATCTCAGTTTTCCTTTATTGGTGGCTGTCTAGTAACCTTTTTCTGACTACTGTCGTTTTTGACTGATTGTATTTGATTTTGTTTTCAGTTCCCAAATCTGATCGCACGTGTACCGATTTGGCTTGGAACCCAGTTGAGCATAACCTCGTAAGATATTTTTTTTCATATCTTTAACCTCCAGCCAGCTAAACTATGGATAGTATGCTTCTTTTCCAACAACGGGGGTTTTTTGCGTGCCGAAATCTTCGAAAACGAAAAATTATGCCATTTTCTCAGCTAATTTTGAATCTTCTTAGGCTACGAAATTTAGAATGTTTTTTTCTATGATGAGGCTTTGCTTTGGTTTTTAAGGATTTTACTCATTTTACAGCTTGCAGTTGCCCTGGATAAAGTACGTAATGATCATTCACTTCTTGTTTGGGACGTCGAGTCGAAAAAACGTGAGTCACTTAGTCTACGTGGATACATTTTCAATTGCAAACGTAGAGGCCTTTTCACCCTGGGGACGAGGGTATCGAAGATAAGAAACGATCGCATGTGAGTTCATATGTTTTGCCGCAGTTTTTGCCCCGGTTCTTCGAGAATGATGGCATTTTTTTCAACTAAAGCTACAATTGGAAGTAGTTTTTCAATTCGGCTTTTTTAACTACGGATTTACTGGTGTCCTATAGACAGTAGATGAAAGCGCCAAAGGTTGTTGCGTTTATACGTGAAAAACATGTATTAAAACCACAAAATGATGCCACATACGGTATTGTGTCTTGTCTGACAGTTATCAATCAAATCCTTTGCTTTTCCTTGCCCAGAACATCTGCTTTCGGAATGTACATCTTGTTTTTGTGATAAGAATTTTAGTTTTGTGATGAAATGTTCTGTGTTTTGGATCATTCCGCTTATAAAACGTACGATCTCATTTTGCAGCTTCTGGAAACTCAAAGAATGTCTATGGAAGGTATGAATCTAAATTTTCTAGCAAATGTATGACCGTTCTGTTTAACAGCATATCTAATTGTCTAAATGGGAAAATGTTTTGGCCTGTTTTTCAGTTGGAATGTTTGAGATTGCGTGAATCAGTGAAAACATCTCTGGAGATACTTGAAAGCTTTTTTCGTTAAGTATGCCCAGATATATTTCCACTGTTTCTCGCAATTTTGAACGCAGCTTTGGCATGTTGGCACGTAGGCACGATTACACGTACGAAGCCTTGGCACATTGGCACGTAACAAAGTATGACATGTAGGCACGTTGGCACGTATAAAGCGTTACCACGTTGGCACGCAGGCACGATTGCACGTACGAAGCCTTGGCACATTGGCACGTAACAAAGTATGACACGTAGGCGCATTGGCACGTATAAAGCGTTACCACGTTGGCACGCAGGCACGATTGCACGTACGAAGCCTTGGCATATTGTCACGTAACAAAATATGACACGTAGGCACGTTGGCCCGCATAAAGCTTTGGTATGTTGGCATGTAGGCAAGATTGCACGTACGAAGCCTTGGCACGTTGGTAGGTAGCAAATAAAGCACGTGTGGCACACGTAATTAAGCACACCCTTTCAATATCTAACCTTGCACAAGAAACAAGAGTTTTTGTATCTCAATGCAGAGCTTTATTGTATTCGTTTCTTTATCTTCAAGGCATCAACGACTTGACGGATCTTCGGTGATAAGCCCGTCTTTGAAGAATGGTAAGAGAGCCCGAATGAACTTGTTTTAAGATCATTGAATGTTCTTTAAAGTGGTTTTGAAGCTTTTGCATTGTATTCATCCAACTCTCCATGACAGCAATTGCCAGGGACTGGCTGTATAGCCTATTCTAATGATCTAATGATTGTATCCATGTCTGCATAGGTCTTTCAGAATCGACTGTGTCTCTCGCCTGGTTTCCATCGCAGCCAAGAACTCTTGTGGCAGGCCAAGGACAGAAATTTCTTAGAATCTATGATCTCAGAGGTAATGATTTCATTCGTTGTACTTCAAGAATAATTTGCATTCCTGGTGTAAACAAATTTGCGCACGAGAAATTAAATTGTCCTCTGTTCTCTTCCTTAAGCTAAGGACCGCATTATTTGAACTTATCAATATTCATTCAAGAAAATCTGATAGGAAACTGCTTGAGACCCAGGGCAGCTTGCTTGATTTGAAGACTTTTAAGGGACTTGTTAGCGAGGAGGCTAATGCCATCGGCTGATAAATTAAAACTAGAAAATGATTTGCTTTTGCTAGCCAAGAAGTATGGTTTGACTTTGTAAAATTATAAGTTATGAGTAATATGTAATTGTAATTGTATATTGTTTAACGTTAGTATAACATAATAGTGATAAACACTAATTCAAACTAACATGAAGCAACTCCACAGATTGCATCAAAGATTCATTTATTACAGAAGGAACACGCACATTCTTTATTTAAGAACCATGTCTTTATTAAGCTTTTGAACTCTTTGTTATTTCGGGCTGACTTGATTTCAGATGGAAGTGAGTTCCAGATTTTGGGCCCTTGAAAACTCAAAGATTTAATGCCGTAATTAGTCGTTTTAATAATAATAAGTAATAATTACTAGTAAGAAGACACAAGGATGAGTTATCGAATAGAACGCCGTTAAGTTTTGCATTTAACTTCAGCAGCCTATGAATATATGAGTCACTGAAAAAATGGGGGGGGGGGCAAATAAAGAAGTGACGTTGATTGAATGCTTCATGCAGAGGGAGAAGGGGGTCCTTTAAAGAAATAGGGGCTTCATAGGGCTTTTACAGAAATTAGAGTCTTGTTGAAACTGGACGTTGCTTTCCTTTGTTACGTACAACTGTAATTTTTCCACTGAAATCTCTTTAGTACTAAAACCTGGCACGTAACAGAGTATGACACGTATATAGCTTTGGCACGTTGGCATGTAGGCACGATTGCACGTACGAAGCCTTTACACATTGGCACGTAACAAAATATGGCACGTAGGCACGTTGGCACGCATAAAGCTTTGGCACGTTGGCATGTAGGCACGATTGCAAGTACGAAGCCCTGGCACATTGGCACGTAACAAAATATGGCACGTAGGCACGTTGGCACGCATAAAGCTTTGGCACGCTGGTATGGAGGCACGATTGCACGTACGAAGCCTTGGCACATTGGCAGGTAACAAAATGAGGCACTTTTGCACGCATAAAGCTTTGGCACGTTGGCACGTAGTCACGATCGCAAGTACGAAGCTTTAGCAGCTTTATGCGTGCCAACGTGCCAAAGAAATCTCTTTAATACTAAAACCTTCTCGTTTATCTTATCCAGATCAAAGTAAATTGATTGGTTTTGGTGTTACGAATAACAAAGCAATGAATGGAGTTTGTGTGGATCCATTTGATGAACATAGATTTGCCTCATTTGCAGAGGTAAGCTGTCACTCCTAGGTCTCGCCGCTTTATAGTATACATAAATATAAGTAGGTTTTTCTAAAAGTGGCATATCACAATAGATGAGATTCAAACCGGGACTGCATGACCTTAGAGCCTACGACGTTTCCGTTGAGCTACAGAGCTCAATAAAATCCCCAAGCAACTCTCCAGGTCATACAGCCCAGGGCTCTTCTCAAGTTTTGACTTTCTCGTGTTTCGGCTATGTTGAGTCTTCTTCATTACATTAGATATTTATATATATTTGTCACGAATGGCGATTCATCGCATAGGTATATTCATTGTATAGGTATACTCGTTCGATCCATTCTCGCCATTCATGACAAATATATAAATATTAAGTATAAATCTTATATATTCATTTTACTTGTCCTGCGCTTGTCTTCAAAACAATATTCATCGTCACTTAATCTGGTATTTTTTTGTAATTTAACTAGCGCAGTGTCATATTTAGACAATTGAAACTTGTTTGAAACTGAATGCACCTGTTCTTTTTTGTAGGCAACTCAAGGTCCTGTTTTGGTAT
Source organism: Chrysaora quinquecirrha (assembly GCA_014526335.1). NCBI lineage: Eukaryota > Metazoa > Cnidaria > Scyphozoa > Semaeostomeae > Pelagiidae > Chrysaora > Chrysaora quinquecirrha. The sequence continues at coordinate 758,213 of JACTAT010000016.1, forward strand.
GGGACATTCGAAACCTGAAGGAACCTATATCCTTTCGCAGTTTTTTTTTGATTTACACAATATTTTTGAGGTTTTATGTTGCCCAAGGGCCTGTTTATATGGACAAAATCATCCCATCTTCCAGCCCGTCAGTTGAGCAGTGAGACGAAATTTTCAAGAGTTTACATGTAGAATTCCATCCCACCTTCCAGCCAATTGTCTCACATTTCCGCTTTTGTTTAATTTTCTCAGACAATAGGATTATGTCTGGCGCTTGCGCATAATGAGCAATTTCATCCCACCGTCCAGCTTTCATACCACCTTCCAGGGCTTATATGAGAAAATTTCATCCCACCCAGGTGAGATCCCACCTCTCAACGAGTGAGATCTCACCTGACCGGGATGAAACGTTTTCCATATAAACAGAAGATGAAAATTACAAAGGTTTGTATTGGAAGGTGAGATCTCACCTCTCAGCTACAGGGCTGGAAGGTGGGATGATTGTCCCCATATAAACAAGCCCCAAGAGTGAAATATTATGAAAGTCATAGATAACAACATAAAGCGCCCGGTTTAAGGATTCGTAACTTAGTAAGTAAGCTACATTTTGTTGTCTTTGCAAGGTATGGTTTTCTTTGCTGCATACAGGGGGAGCGGTCATGTAGGGCTAGACTAATCTAAGCAATGAAACCCCTGTCCCGCCTATCTTTGTAACCACATCCTTTTTTCAGATCTTAAAGTTGTCTTCTTGAGCAACGTTGGCTTTCTTACGTGATTTTGATTAAAAGATAATTTAACATTGAGTCCTTGACTGCACAAAAGTTTTAACAATCAACCAGGCCAGTCAGACGAAACCCATAACAAGTATATCTTGGTCACCGACTAGGTGAGTTTGTCAGTATGATGTGTTTTGCTTAGTACTTTGTTCTTTTTCAAAGAAAAGTTTAAAGGAAAGCGTGAACAACCTGGTGGATTACCCGTAATACTGGACAGGCTGCACCCCAATGCATTGTTTCCATAAGATAATAAGATTGAAGGTGCCGTGGCGTCGTGGTGTAATCCAGCCGACTCGTGGTGTCAGAAGCTCAGTGTGGTCAGGGTTCGAGCCCAGCCACGGTAGCGTCACAGCCAGGGTCGAGGTCTCGATTAGTTAACCTACTACTGAGATCCTAGCGACTGGCGCTAAAACACCATTTCAACTTCACCATTATAGCGGTCGTAGGATTATCACGAAATCGTGAGATTTCCTTAAACGCACGATTATCGCTTGATCAATTCAGGTAGAAAACGTCTTCGTCGTTGTCATCACTGTAATCGTTGTAATCGGTTTACGTTTCGGAAAATATTCAACCATTAAAATCCGGTATAATCATCCAAAGTCTTTGAGATGTGAAGAACTTCAACATAGCGAAAGAGAGCGGAAACATTGTAGGGCTCCCTCAAGAGCTTCTTCCGTCTGATGACAACGCGAGAAACAGACCGAAACAATTGACTTAGGCGGAATTAATACCCCGAAGCAGATTGAAACTATTCCATTCATTTTTATTCGTAGAAATACAATTTACAATGATAAAATGTACTCTACACGGCCAAAGAAAAGCATAGCTTATCCTGCTTGGGCCGCTACAAAGCTAGCAAAGCTAACACTTATTAAATTCTAAAGATATTGGTTATAATGATGAAAAATAGGTTGCGGATAATAATAATATTAATTGACATCATAGTTTCTTACTTGCTTTAAGTATACCCGACTAACATTAAGGGATCACGCGCCAATCAGAAAGAAAAAGCTGTTGAACAACAATCCGCTCGCGAGATACAGCAGGAAGTTAGAGACAATTCTGGTGAAGTGTAGCCTTTTTCGCCTCCTAATGTATAACAAATCTATTATAAACAGCAATTGACATTTATATTGTTCCTTGTAGGAAACATTCAATTGCCGTTCTCCTCAAGAACAGTCCAGTCATTAAACTTTTTGATTTACAACATTTGTCCACGGGTGAGTCCTAGTATACGTTTGAAATCTCAGTGTTTCAGTAAAAGCAAAAACAATATATATTTTTTCCTACATATAGTTGCCTTCCGCACTCCCAGATTTATTAGCTGCTGCTCCTTTAAACTGAAGTCAAACTGAAGTCTTGCACTGATGTTTCAAGCGAGCCAGCAAGCAGTCTGTATTTGTTAGAACAGGCTGGAAAACCTCGCAAAAGTACTTGTCACCTAAAGTGTTGGGTCTACAGGTTGTGCGCCAAGACCGATATTCTAGGGGTAGGTGCCTGCCAATGGGGTGCCATTTTTAGGGGAAAATTCCGAGAAGGGGATATAGGATTGTCTCTTAAAGTTCTATAATGGGGTAGCAGGGAGGACAATTTTTTCCTGAAGGGAATGGTTTGTGTCTAATTTTACCCTTTAATTGTTTGGTCTCACAAAAGTCGGGTTCCAAAATTCCAGGATGGGTACCAAAAATATTGTTTGGCGGGCACAACCCCGTACTTATGTATGGTAGTTGCATCCCCCGGGATATCAACCCCTTTCCAAGGAATATTCAGGCAAGCCAGGGCATTTGAGGAATTTCTTGAATACGCTTGTATAAAAATGATTTAGTGTTGTTATTTATTGTTTTATTTACAGAGCAATCAATGTCGTTTCCTGCTGGAATAGAGGAAGAAATGGAGGCAATTATCATGGAAAGAAACATCCAACGTAATATACCACTTCTACTTTATCTTATTTTGTTTTACTAAAATACATCATTTTTTAATAAGGCACAAAGGCAAGGGAGAAAGGCGCGTGTACAGTCAACCTTTCCACTGATCTGAGTTTGCTGTTTTTGATGTGGTTTTTGACGCTATTAATGTTTGTTAGTTTACAGCAGCAAACCCAAATATTCCGAACCACCAATAATTTTGGTCTGTTCCTCAGAGCTGTCGAGCCTATTGCCTATTGTAATAACTTCTTTAGGATGATGACCTGTTTTCTGTTATCGTAAGAGCTAATTTAGCGATTGTACACATTGACTTACTGACTTAACTTGACTTTTCAGCGTATTCCCGAGAGCCTTGCCACATTCGCCTCCATCTGACCCTGTCTTTTGTCAGTCGTTCTGCAGTCTATAGGGGCAGATTGGTGTCGTTCCTTATGTGTTCCGACCAGCGTTTTGGGAATCTTAAATGGGAAGTTGGAAATGAGAAACCTGAATAAGAACGTTCCTGCAAATTTTTTCCAGCATCTGGCAACCTTGAGAGTAATGAGTCGTCACCTTCTTTTTTCAGCATCAAAATCAACTTTGTCATCTTTCTGCTGGCATCCCAGTCATGATAACGTAATCCTGACAGCGAGCACTACTGGTTGGTATTTATATATCTGCCCTTAATTGATGAGTCGTAGTTTTTCTGAAACCTTGAACATTTTGCCCAACTTCTTCCTCCATGTTGGCTGCTGCTGAGGCAGGGTTGGCTTACCATAGCCAACATTGCAGCCAACATTCCAATGAAAAATTTGATCTCTACTAAAGATCCTTGAACTACTGCTGGAAATTTGCGTTTTCGAGTTGTAGCAGATCGCTTTTTAAAGGCAAAAAACTGTTTGAATCATAAACTTCATTTCTTTTTTAGGAAATCTAAATTATGTACAGATTTTTGAGCGTATTGCTTTGGTAAGTTGAAGAACTTATTTCTTTGTGCGTTAACTTATTTATATCTTCGTCCTCTCTATCTGAAGACTCTTTCGCCTCAAACACGTTCACTTAACTCCGTTTTATCTCTGTATCCATTTTTGAAGCGCAAACACTGCAGGTAAACTGTTTAAACTTTCCTGGCAAAGCTTTTTTGTTTGAATTCGAGATTATCTGTTTTACATGCGACTACCTCGTCTATGTAAAGTTAAAGCCCCGGCTATTAGACTTATTACCTGAGTCCCAGTTATCGCTCATGGAACCGAGACTAGCACCAAACCGAGATCGCTCAAACTTGTAGTTTGAGCGTCCAGCAGTTGAACTCAATAGCGATAACTACGATAAGTCAACCCGGCTATACGTACCGAACAAATTCACTGAAGAAGTTCAATCATATTTGTTTTTGCAGTGTCAACCTTCTGCGTGATTTCCAACTTCTTTGGATTCTAATTTATAGGTTTCATAAACTCTAGATTTTATCCATTTCAGAGCTGGTCTTCAAGTAGTGGCATCGTCTGGGGATGTGGAAAGCATATGCTAGCATGCTCCGAAACTGTAAGTCTAAAATTTCATATAAAATTTGTTGCCGTTATCTCTGGGTATTTGATGGGTGAAACACTTAATCTTATTTTGCCCCCAGTTTCGACCTAAATTTCGCGCATCCGTGCAGGAATTCTCCAAGACTTTTTTACACTTATTTTTTGTGAGAAACTCTTTAAAAAGCCAGACTTTCGAAGGGCCAACAAATTTAAGAAACTCCAGTACTGGATAATTCTTCTCTAAGAAACTTTTCACCTTGTTCTGCGAAACATCTTATTTCACTGCCGGTGTTTCCTAAGGGTAGACAAATTGGAATGTCACAATCATTCAAACAACAAAGATAAATTGACTTGAAAAATTATTCAGATAAAATAAAATTACCACGTCACCAATATAGACATTTGAGAAAATTAAGAAAACTTTAATCAGTGCTTAAAAACTGAAAGGAAAAGCACTGGGCATGGTTTCTTTTAAAAACACTTGTAAACGAGTTGTTGCTTTTCTGTTCTGTAATTTAGTCTTATTATTGATTCTATTAGTGATTTAATACACGTAAGGATTGTCGTTTCTTGCACTGCTGAAGTTTTTCCTGGCTTTAGGGTTTGCTTCATTTAATGACTCTGACTTCTGCAAGTTAGTATTGCAAAGAAAGGCTAATGCCCTCAGTGGATGAGACTTGAACCAAGACTGCAGACGACCAGACAGCAAACAACGTTTTCTCTGAGCTATAGAGCTCAATGAAATCGCCGAGTAACTCTTCAAGTCAGCTCAAGGCTCTCCCGTTGGACTTTTTGTGTTTCGGCTAGGTTGAGCCTTCTTTAGCCACCCTGTACATAGGATATTGCTAAACTGCTAAGAAACTGAACAGCGTGATTTTGAATAATGCCTTTCTTGAATGCGGGTTTCTACTTTATTGCAAATTGCTGAAAAATTGTGTACAATTCAGTATGAGCCTCTATACCCCTTGAATATTTTAATGTCTCCTAATGATGTTCTTTTAACTTTTTAAGATCGACGAAGAAAGGAAAGTGCAGCAGGATATATCATCTGTGATGAGAGAAAGAGCAATACTGGGTTATGGTGAAAAATCAGTGGTATGTCTTATTTCTAATATAAAACAACTAAAATATAAAAAACGATACACGGAGCATTACCTTCTTGGGGCTTGTTCAAACGCTCTCGACTTTCCACTCGACAACCTTCGATCTGTTTTGCTTTTTTCCCAAGAGTATGGAAATTGAGCCCTCCCTCGTCTTCAACATTGCTGATAGAATCTTTCTTAAACCATCACTCAACCTCTCTCGACATTAATCGACCATAGTCGAGCATTGCCGAGGCAGAGTGAAATAGTCGAGAGCATTCGAATAGGCCTCTACAACGTAAAGCTCAATGTATCGTTTTATTTTTCAATTGTTCGTAAAAAATGCATTTCCTTGTTTCTTGATTTTCATCTGAGAGGACATGTCCTCACGATGTTCTTGTTTTTTTTGGCAAATCGAGCCTCGATGTTCTTTTAAAAGTGTGTTCTTATATTTTAAAATCATTGGCAAAAAAAGGTCTTTGTTTCACTTAGGGGTTTTGGAATCTGTCTACATCAAAACCAAAAGGCCGGTTCTGTGTAGACAGAAAGAGTTCGTTTTCTCACTTGGACTTTCCAAATAATTCTGTTGGTCTTCCCGCTGTATCCGACCAGCTGATTGGTGTTTAAAACACAATGCCAATTCAGATTCTCTTTCCGATTGGTGCATTTCGAGCCGCATCTGGGTATAAATTCCGCATTAGTTCATTGTTTCGGTCTGTTTCATACTCTGGGGAGTGTCATGAAAAAAGCTTTTAAGTATGCCCGAAAATGATTCCGCTGTTTATCGCAATTTTGAAGTTTTGTATATTTTTTATTTCAAAATTAAGTTTTTCTTGTATATTTTTTAATTTTTGATTTTAATTAATTTATACATTTATTTTATTCATTTTTTATTTTCAAATTTTTATTTTTCAAATATGATTTTTGAATTTTCACTAATAATGATGTAGATTAAACATTTCTTTTTTTATTTATTTTTTCAGATACAAGAAAGGGACGAAGATTTTACGGTGTAAAATCGATAATAAAGGGCGAAATGAACATGGCTGGTAAGTTTTTTATTTCAACATATTTTGTGAAGACCAAAGAACCACATCTTAAGGCACTATAAACAAATTCAGCAAGGTTTTTTTATATGAAATATAAGTAGAAAAATACGCTCTTCTTTTTAAAAGAAAAATTAACGGGGCTGATTATTGAGGAAGAGCAAACTAATGCAAACTGGTGCAGATTATAAATTTTGAACATCTTTAAAATCTATCAGCAAGAAGTTAGTTAATAAACTTGAATTTTAAAAATATAGTTGATTGAGAGAGTGAGAATTAATCGAAGCTAGCTAAGCTAAAATTTAGAAAAATTTAAATTTAAAAATCTAGAAATAAATTCAATGTAACTCTTAAAATAAATAAAGAATCATGGTTATGATGTATATTTGTATATGTTTAGAGAGTTTTAATATTGAAGATTTTATTCACTCTTAACTTCTTAAATTACATTATAGTACGGTTTTAACTAATGAAAAGGTTTTAAACTTTTAAACTTAAAGATTAAATTACAAATAAAAAATATGAATTTCCAGGAAAAAGTAGTAACTATTCGATTTTTCTCAATCTCCGTGTTAGAACTATTGATGTCCACTATATACCCTTAATCATCAAGTTAGTAAAGGATACCTATATTAACTATTTTGATACTTAATTGATAATTACACGTATTAAATGCTTAAAATACTTTGTATTCCATTAATTAGCTCTTAAACTGAGAATGAAAGCACGAAGTAGAACACAGTCTGGAGGTATAAAAAAGCACCATCTTATTGCTTTTAATCTTTTACATTTAACCTTAAATGTTTAGATTCTTACTTCTTCCTTAAACTTGAAGACTTAATGCTAATACTAGACCTAATACTTAAAGCTAATACTAAAGCGAAAATGTTTAAAAATTTTCTTCTTTTATCCTAACTTTGGCCCCAAAATCTCACAATTGTCTTCTGTTAAGGCCTTGGCAACACGATCAAACATTGTTGATCAGTAATATGAAATTTGCTACCTCTGATTACTTTGCCAAACATTGCTCCTCAAACATTGCTCGTCAAACATTCTCAGCTTGAAAAGTACATATGAAGTTTTCCAAAACATTTTCAAGCAATTTCTGCTTCGCCATAAGCTTTGCTTTGCACCTGCTTTGCTTGTAAAGTGAATTTCGGGTGTTACGTCAACGATTGTCTGACCCGCTTGTCAGGGGCTAAAGTTCTTTAACCATAATTTTTAAGAATGTCAAGGCTAAACTTTTACCATAATTTTTAAGAATGTCAAGGCTAAACTTGTACCATTATTTTTAAGAATGTCAAGGCCAGACAAAAACTAAGGTATTCTTTTTTAAAAAAATGAAGGTCCTGTGGCATCGTGGTCTAATCCGAGGTCTAATCCAGGTAGCTCGTAGTTTTGGAGCTTAGTGAGATTGAGGTTCGTGCCCCAACCAGGGTAGCGTCACAGCCAAGGCTGAGGTCATCTACCTCTGAGATCCTAGCGACTGGCACAAAAACACCATTTCACCTTCAACTTCACAAATCGGCTCTATCTGTTACCACAAAAATAACATTCCCACTTTTCTGGCCAAATGGTGAAGGAAGACTGATGCCTATTCGACAGAGACGGGACTTGTCGATATTTTACACGTGTCCTGTTTCAATCTAACTTTCCATGTTTCCTTGCAGGAAAATGTGAGAAAGGTCAGCTGGATGAGACCAATAGAATCGGTAGTCCAATTGTTGCTAGTCCGCTTGTCAGTGAAGACAGGTATACCTATTTGTAAAACTTCATTTTTATATTCATTCACATACAACTATAAACACTGCAGGCCTCAAACATGGAAGTGGATAAGTGAGATTCCGCAAGTGGCAGTAAAAGTTTTTAATTGCTTAGTCCAACTTGAGCACCCCCTGTGTTGTAGCGCTTACCCTTACCAGACTGACGCTCCCTATCGGCATCTTGCAGCAGTTATCTCCCCACCGGCGTTGTGCAGTATTAATTTGATTTGTTTCTTCGCAGAAAACTTGCTCTGCAGCTTTGTCGATGGGATTTTGTTGGTAATTCACTGAACGAACATTTGATCAAGTGAGTAGGCAATTTCTTTGTTTTGAAGTAACTTCATCAAATCTTCCATACCCTTGCCTTTCGTGGTTGCCAAAAATGTTTCCGTAAGATAGCCTGTCACTTTGTAAGATATCCGACCAGCTGCTCTGGGTTGCGGGGGGCTTTTCTTTGCTAGATGATATGGGTATTATGATGCGCTGTTACGAACCCAAGGCATCGGTTCTACACAACTCCCTTACTTACACTTGGGCAACCATCATAATCAATCACACCAAGCTTAACCCCCAACAAGCCCTGTTGACCACTACAACAATAAAAACTCACACCTCTTTTAGGCTTATCTAGATGTAACCCTTACCCCTGCGAGCCTAAAATGTCCCTCATGTCAAGCATAGAATCCAAGCTTGGCCACTGCATCAAACACAATAATCCACTCGTACACATTATAACCATCTCCGTGAGCTAACTCATCTTTGTATTGTGTTTCCACGGCTGCTGTAATTGTACTCTCCGCTACCTGTATATGCAGAGTTTCTTATAGCCGGGATGGGGGTGGGGTTAGACGTTTTGTTTTGGAATCATAGATGATCGATGGTGGTAATGAATGGGACCGACGAAAGCGTCATTTCATATTCATAGATTTGGCAGTGCAAATATTTGAGAGAGTAGAGTTGCTCTAACACAATATGTGATTCAATTGTTGCGCTGTTATGCAGATATTCCGAGGGACATCTTACTCGTACGAAAACGTAGGAGATTCCTATTGAAACAAGAGAGATTCTTACGAAAACAATAGAGATTCTAGTTGAAGGTGTACGAGATTCCAAGGAGTGAATTTGCCCCTCGGATATTTCTATCATGTAAGGAGATAGAGGTTGGTTGTAGCGAGTTCATAGGAGGTGGAAAGGGAGACTGTATTTGACACGCAAATTTTAGTGAAAATCGAAAATCATGAGATTGTTAGGGTAAAAGTAGATAGAGGTCGAGGAAATTTTTTTTATATTCATCCTTACATTTATGGGGGTTTTTAATTTATTGATTCGTTTTGTATCTTTAGGCTGGAACAGAATGGTGAATATGAACGTGCCGCTGCAACTGCCCTCTTCAACAATCAAATGCGGCTAGCAATCAATATTCTTAGTGGAAGAAACATTCGAGAAGTCAAGTCTGATAACGGCCCACGTAGTGATAGAACGATACCAGGTATTGTACAACTTTTGCATCCCTTTGTCTAAAATCGGAATGTTCCCCCTGGACATACAGTTTAGCCCGACGTTAACTTCATGAAATTGACTATATTTTCAAGAGGTAAAGGTCTAGTAGTACAGTTATCTTTCCAGAGTCTTTTCATGAAGAAGAAGTAACTTCTAGTTTAATAGCTAGATTATAGTAATAACAGTACAGTTTAGTAACTAACTAACTAACTAACTACCTAACTAACAAACTAAAAAACTAGCTTACTAACTAACTAACTAACTAACTAACTAACTAACTAACGAACTAAATAACTAACTAACTAACTAACTAACCAACTAACTAACCAACTAACTAACTAACTATATAACTAACTAACTAACTAAACTAACTAACTCACTCACTAACTAACTAACTAACTAACTAACTAACTAACTAACTAACTAACTAACAGACTAACTAACCAGCCTACCAACTAACTATATAACAAACTTAATAACTAACTAACTAACTAACTATCTAACTAATTAATGTACAAGCTATGCTTGATAACTAACTAACTTGCTTACTATAACTAACTAACTAACTACCTAACTAACTAACATACTAGATAACTAACTAACTAACTAACTAACTAACTAACTAACTAACTAACTAACTAACTAGCTGACAAATTAACTAAAAAACTAACTAACTAGTTAACTAACTAACTAACTAATTAACTGAAAAATTAACTAACAAACTGACTAACTAGCTAACTAAAAAACTAACTAACTAGCTAACTAACTAACTAACTGAAAAATTAACTAGCAAACTAACTAACTAGGTAACTAACTAACTAACTAACTAACTAACTAACTAACTAACTAACTAACTGAAAAATTAACTAACTAACTAACTAACTAGCTAACAGTACAGTTTATTCCATCAGTGAGCTGTACATGTGATTATTATTTCGTCTATAAATGAAGAGATTTTGAATAATCTCACTAGTGAGAGTGAGATGTAAGGCTTTGATTCATTCTGAATTATATTTTTTCTATTTATCTATGTTCTATCGATTTTTTTTTCATTTTTGGGCTTTACACCCTACTAATCAACCAGACGATCATTATTTTGAACAGTTTATTTTTGCATTGTTTTTACAAACAATGCTTGACTGTTTGGCAGCGCCCCGAAACATTGATTAACAAGAAGAATTAGCTTACCATTGTTTTTGAAAAACATCAACAACATTTTTTCTGCTCTTTACAAATAAGAATGTTTGACAAGCATTGTTTTGCGGCAAGATCAAACAGTCAAACATTGTTTGTTAAGGAAATTTAAAATGTTTGACAAACAATATTTTATCCTTTGGTCAGGGGCATTGTCTGTTTGGATATGCTGTATGTTTAGCAAAATGCTCTGTTGAAGTTAAATTGTATTGGTTTGGTTGAATTCGTTTTACTTTTCGTAGATCCCGCGATGAACGTTGTAGCGATGGCTCTGTCAGGATACACTAGTGAAAAAAGGTCCTTATGGAGAGAAATGTGTGGATCTCTTAGTTCACAAGTAAATTTTTCATTATTACACTCACGAACTTAATATTCCGTTTTCTCATATTTTGGTAAAATTCACAAACACCTTTTCAACTACAGTAAGACACTCATTTTCAAACTTTCGAAAATCCGTCCACACGAAATTCTTACTCCAGATTCGGATTCCGCACCTTAATTTTGGTTTTTAGACAAATTCTTGTGCCTCTAGTCCTCTTGATGGTGATTTTAAAAGCATGAAAAGTTTTGAAATTTATAAAGAATTTGGCCTTGAAAATGACTGACGGTTTGAAATTTCAGCCCACGTGGTTTTTCGCCGTCAAGTCCCTTTTAATTTTCAAATTTTCATCTCTATAAAATTAACATTTTTAACACTAACAGCATGAAAATTTGCCTCAGTGCGGTACTGAATTGGAATCTAAAGTCAAATTTTTCGTTAAGAGAGATTTTCGTAAATTTTGAAACATGGCTGTAAATTAAAAAAGGAGAAGAGTATAAAATTCAACACCCTTTTTATCGACCTTATCGTTCTTCTGTCGTGTACCAGAATGTTATTTTCGTTCGGTGCACGAGTGAACACTTAGAAGTTTGAACATTTTTCTGTATTGTACATTTATGTCGATTGTTTCATCCATAGCTAAAGAATCCTTATCTTCGTGGCGTGTTTGCATTCCTTACTCAAGAGGATGACAATTTTAACGCTGTTTTGGTAAGTTATATTTCAACCATAAAATTAATACATCACAGAGACAATGACATTAACTGCTACGATTCTTGCTATTACTGTTAATCAACAGGGGCTATGTTAGCTACAGTGAAAACTCTTTTATAACTTGTAATTGACTTTAAAGGCCCTGGCCAAACGATCAAACATTGTTTGTCAGACATCTGAAATTTGCTTATCAAGCAATGTTTGAACATTTCCCCTCCTTGGTTTCGGGAAAATGTATTAGTGCTAACTTCTCGTTTAAACCAGCAACAAAACTTTTTAAAAATTTTTAACTGAATTTGATAAAGACAGCGTGGAAATCAGCCTGTGGTAGAAGCTATTGACTGGTAGCTGTAAGAACTGGTACTAATGAGTCTTGTCGCCTTTTTCCTTGTTCAGTTTTGCTGGCTAACCGTGGTTCTATCATTCTGTTTGTCTCTATATATCATATCATACATTTTTTCAATCGTATTCAAAACATCACTAGTCTTAACACTAAATTTATGCACAGCATTGATCTTCTGTCTGCATGCTTTGCAATGTAAGCAGAACTTCTTTCCCGTTCCAATATACTGACTTCTATGCTTCTCATAATTCTCACATTTACTAAGAGAAGTCTCTTCTAGTCCATGCTCTCTTAAAAATTCAATATACTCATCATGGGCCTTGCTGTATAAATAACTAACAAGGTAATTCCCTAATGTTTCATGTTCCTTCAAAGCCTCCTCGACTATACTCAATCGAGCTGTTAGGATCGATATCTTGCTACTGTCATCCAGTTGCTGAAACGCCTCTGTGTCTTTGAGCATTTCAGTTGATATCTCTTTGGCGTGCTTCACGCAATCCTGGTGTATTTCTCTAAGCTCATATCTACTTGCCATGTTGATGTATTTTAATGCATTCATGCCAGATTTGTCTGAGTTTTTGAGATATTGAATTATTTCTTCTCGAAGTTGATCCATCTGAAACTCGTCTGCCAATTGCAGTAGGAATGCACAGTTTTCATCTACGATCAAACAATAAAATATCTAATCATCTATTCATTATACATTAATTAAATCATCAAATCATTCCGTCAGTTTATCATCCAATCAGCTAATCGCTCTACTAGATCAATCGAATGATCAATCGTCAGTCATAGTCAATCGACTTATCTCGACTTATCGTCAACACTGAACAAACTTACAGACGCTTGCTAGATTTCGGTTGGTGTTCAACGCTGGTTGTTTCTCACAGCCCAACAGGAACACTGATGAAAATTTCTTAGACACTTCTAAAATAGTTTATTTCATTTTACACTAGTCGGAAGCGGGTGATGGTGGCTGTTGCTTTCCATTTGTATCACGTCCTATTAACGGTTTCTATTGCTCAAACAAATCGTTTTGCCCTCCCCTCATCGGGATTTCCTTCCGACAGGCTGGTGCAGGCAATCTAATAGCGGCTCAGTGTGTCGCTCAGGGTTGTCAGCTACGTGTCCATACAGTGGGTCCATCCAAGCAAATTGCTTTGCCTCAAACTGTCAGCTTCTAGAGGCTTAGAACCAAAATTATATCATGCAAGAAAGATAACACGTATTCTCTCTAAAGACCAATACCCGCAGATCAATGATGCCTCATAACCAAAAGGCATTGTGGCCACAAATATTAGCTATTCTATATTCGCACCCAAAACTATTGAATGGACACCCCTTATGTAATATGCCGCAGTGCCTCCCCCCCCTTGGCCTGAGAGCAACTCTTGCCTACGTAGTTGATTCTAGGAGATGCAAGTACACTGACACTGTCTTGGCCATTCCAGCCAGCATTTATTTTACAGTAGCTTGCAGTACTCTTCTGACAGAAAATTCTGTTAGGTTATATTTCTTTCTTTTCCTATAGCCAATTGCGCTAACTTACGGAATCTAGGCCTAAAATAACATCCTCTAAGCCTTAATGCGTACTTCAGTTAGGATACTTCATCATGAGATCAACTTCTGTACCTGTAATTTTCTTTCTTCTGTCATATATTACTTCCAGCATCTCTTGAATTTCTTTGACATTTTTTCCCGGCAATGTAATAACATCCGCATCCTTCTCCCGAAAATCTCCCGTGAACATTCGATTGAAAACTGGAGACCAAAGCGACAGTATACATCTATGGACATGGAGATTCTCGTTTTCAACCTTTAAGACGAGATCGCTCATGTTCCAAGGCGCGGAAAAATCTCCACAATTTTGATGATTCGCGTCACTGTTTTGATTTGATGTTTTTCGCAGGAATTGTTCATCATTTGTTGCCATTTTCGAGAATTGTTCCATCGGAGCGTTGTTGTTATCTGATGTTTAATTAATCTTTTGATCATGAGTTGTACTTGGTACCAGGCGTCACCAGTTTACTGCAGGTTAAATCTAGACTGGCTACACCAGTTCCTCCCACTCGCTGTAGTTGCTGCTGTTGTTGTTGTTCAGGGCACCTCAGGAAGAGTGGCTCCGTAATTAGCAACCTATCGGTTTTAAGGAGCATAAACACAGACTTTTGTGGCGAGTTTAGGTTAAGTTTTCGATCTAAGTCTTTATGCATGCAGCGTTGGCTATTTCACTTCATTTCATTTCATACTACAGTATTTACAGTTGGAACATACATACACGCTTTTTTATAAGGAACCTACCTCAAGGCCTAGTTCTTAAAGCTCCTTATTTTTGGACCTCTTTTGAGGCAATTGTAGTTCCAAAAGTTCCTTAATAGTTCCTTAATTTTAACTGCACATACAGTGGTCTTAACAATAAAAGAGAGACACTTGCATGTGAGCAAAGCTCGAGACTACTCAAGGAAACATTTGATACACGCTTAACGTGCAATTTATGTGATTTTAGACTGCAAATGAATGGAACCGGCTTTCTAATTCTTGATTATTTGCGGTGATAAAAGTATTCAACATTCAAAAGTTCCTTAATGATTTTCTCTTTAGTAGTATAAGTTCTTTAAATTTTTGGGCCTTCTACATGTAGGTTCTTTATAAAGTGGTTCTTTATAAAAAAGCGTGTACTACAGTATTTACAGTTGGAACATACATAGTGTGAAAAACACTCATACATTCCAACTATTGAAATAAATAAAGCAATTAATTGGAGACTAAATTTAGAACAATATAGCACAAGAGATTCAAGTAAATGCCAAGTGCATGGAGGATCAGTCTAAGTTTTTATTACCTTTTTGATTGTTGTTAGAGTGTTCAGCTCTTTATAGCCTATCGTCACTAAGGGTGTTCCAAGTAAACTGCCTCTGAATGATAGTGAATAAAAACCTCTGAATGATAAAGCCTTCGCATAAGAAATTGCCATAGGCTAATTCGCCAATTTGTGCATTTCGATCGGCATCTGGGTATAAATTCCGCCTTCGTCAATTGTCTCGGTCTGTTTTGACGTTTATACTCTGAGGACTGTCAGGCAAGAAAGCTTTTAAGTTTGTCGCGATTTTCATTAAAAATATGTATAATGTTTATCGTACTGAAGAAAAGGAAGGCTTGACATTGGAGGACAGCATTGAGGCTGTATGACTTGGAGAGTCAATCGACGATTTCACTGAGCTCTTTAGCTCAGTAGAATCGTCGCTGACTCTCTGATAATGCAGTCTCGGGTTCCAATCCCATCTATCGTAGTATATCACTTCTGGAAAAATCTATCCTAGTGTTTGCCATTCATGAAAAATATATATCAGCAGTATGGTAGTGAAGAATGCTAAACATAGCCAAAACACAAAATCAAATGGGAGACAGCCTTGGGCTGTACGACTTGGAGATTTTGTCGACGATTTCATTTGATGTTCTTGTAACACTCGTGCACGTATTGCTTTTCGTGACTTTTCCTAAAGTTTGCTTATTCTTTTTTAGCGAGAAACGGGAATAGAGCTGGAAGATCGAGTGGCATTCGCTTGTAAATACCTTCACGATGCCCTGGTATGTATAGCTGGCTTATTAATTTGAAATCCGTAAGCCCTTTCATAAAGCCCTTTCATAGAGTTGCAAAAGTCTTTATCTTTAAGCTAAGGCTTAGCAGTTTCGTAGCCTTATTTTTTCACGAGTGTCATACCACAATTGATTGTATTGCATGAACTGCATGATCAGAGCCAACGATGATTTCACTTCACAAACAGCCCAATGAAATTGTCGAGTAGCTCTCTAGCTCATTGAGCCAAAGGATCTCCCTCGTTTGGCTTTGTGTTTCGGCTAAGTTGAGCCTTCTTCAGCATCTATTGAAATATATTTGTCATGAATAGAAAACTCTAGGGTGGGCTTTTTCACAAGTCGCGTGCAATAATAATTTCCCAGTTGCTGGTCAACTCAAATCAAACAGTCTTTGTTCCTGAGTACTTAAACTATGGTTCCAAGCAAACAGTTTTTAAGGTGGAAGGTGAAGGTGAAATGGTGTTTTAGCGCCAGTCGCTAGGATCTCAGTAGTAGGTTAACTAATCGAGACCTCGACCCTGGCCGTGACGCTACCGTGGCTGGGCTCGAACTTCTGACACCACGAGTCGGCTGGATTACAACACGACGTCACAGCACCTTCAAATTTTTAAATTAGACTGAAATTACAATTCAGAATAGTTGTGAGTAAAATGCTTTGTTTGAGAAACAAAAGTGGGCCTAGAAATGAGCCTTGTGGCACCCTAATCTCCTCATTTCAACAATTCAATGTTTAGAAGTTCGTTTCTTCCATTTTTGCTTGCGTCAGATTTTCTTTTGGAAAACAGCGTCTGCTTAATATAAAACCCTCTCTCCGATTGTTGGATTGTTTGGACAATAATCTCTACCAAGAAGTTTCCTACTCGGAGGTGTTTATCATATCTCTTTGCTGTCCTTTATTTTGTTATATGCAATAACCTTCAAGGTTTTAAAAGTAGCATTATGTGGTAGATAGATGGGTGGATACTTTACATGGAGCTGTGCGAAGATCAATGGTTTGCCAATTGATTGCATCTTGATTGCGTTAATCTTATAGGTCTTAAATTATGACACAGTGGTTGTTTTTCTTTTGTTTAGCTTGCTGCTTATATTGAGAATTTAACTTCAGCAATGATCGAAGATGGTAATCTGGAAGGGCTTCTTCTTACAGGTACCTTTCCTCTCAATTATATCCTTCAACCTTTTTTCAATATTTCTATGTTGTTTCCATTCATCTTTTCGACGAAAGTCCGCCATGATTCAAACTTTTTCAAACTTCAAGATATCGATCTTTCGATGCCAAGATCGTTTGAAAAATCCAAAATTTGGACTATGTGCTGAGTTTCACTGTCCTGGCACTTGCACCATGAATTTTCTAATCGTGCGAAATTCCCAATTCTATAAGGGCTCTAACCGTAAAAAAGACTGGGGATGAAGCTTTTCACCCCGACCGATCCGAGTCCCTACAAAATCGTTAAATTTGCATAAAAAATCAACAATATATGCGTAAGATAGTAGAAATTTGCAAATGCTGCTTTTTTAGTAGTCCCCATTTCTATGAAATTTTTCTCGTGAAAATATAGTAAACCTTCGGGGGGGGGGGGGTTCTTCCATAATAAAGGTACCTGGGGATGTGCCGCGCTAGAGGGTATATTTTTCGAACTTCCTACCCTGGGTACGGACTTCTAGTCTAGCCAACATGTTTGGCAATGGAGCGGCCATGCTTTCGTCTTTACTAGCCTCGGAAAGAAGAAATTTCATCGTAAACATATTTAAAAGAAACTGGTAAAAGGAATAAGTCGAACCTTTGGATTTTCCGACTTCGAGCGTATTTTTCTAGCCAAGGGTATCATTTTGGTGGAAATTGGTCTAGCCTCTCGTAAAAATTAGTCTAGCCAACGGTACCATTTTGAATATGCCGGCGGCAGACCCCTACCCAAAATTTAGCCAAGAACCCCCCGTGAGTAAACCAGTCTCGCATGTAAGAAACAAACAACGCCTTAGAGTCCTGTGCATAGAAATTTTTAAAACTTTGAACAAGTTAAATCCTTCCTACATGGAGTACGTAATGTTTTATTGAAGTAAATTCTGCTTGTCAAGCAATGTTTTGTGACGTGTTCAAACGGTGACACATTGCTTGCTTGTAAAGAAAATCTCTATTGTTTGGTCAACAATGTTTGATCGTTTCGTAAGGTTAGACAGTCTCATATTTTAAACGGTTTCGTTTTGCTGTCTTAAGTTTTTGGTTTTTCACATATTATCGAAATTTTGTTTTGAAAATTTAACATGGAAGAATTTTGATTGAGAGATCGCTTTTTCCAAGGCTTGACTAACGATGGGCTGAATTTATTGGAAAAGTATGTCACCAAGGTAATGATAGTTTTGAAATTTTGTCTTTGCTGAGATTGTTTTTCATGATAATATGGTGTTTCCCTCACGATATTCTTGGTCAGCCTTTTGATGATGGTGGAGCAAAAGTAAGCAATGAAAACAAAGTATGTTGTAAAGAATTTCTTGAAAAGCTTTTCCATCTGATACCCTCATACACTTTTTTTTCAATAAGCAACCGCTCAATAAGCAACTAGGGCTGAACTGACCTTAACATTAAGCAACTTGAGGGCTCAATTGAATTCTGTAAGCAACTAAGAAGTCAAACAACCAAGCTTATATGCTTTCTTGTTGTTGGGAAATTGTTTGTTCTTATGTTTTGCATGCTGAAGTTCTTTAGCTAACGTTTTTCCACTTATAAGTATACTGTCTCCCAAAAGTCGTGTTATAGGCCTAACAGTTGACGGTTTTGACCCGCAAAGTCAGTGGTGGTTGTTAGGTAAAAAGGTTAAGCAACTTTTAAGCAACTTTGACGGCTGAAATGTCTAAAATTTTAAGCAACTTTGAGGGCTGGACAAAAGTCAAGCTGCTTATTAAAAAAAAATAAGTGTATAAGAAAGCTACCAAGAAAGCGATACTCTCATCTAAGAAAGCGACCAAGTCAAATAGTAATGATGTCTCAGGTGTGGGTCGAAAAATGTCAAGTCAGAAAACATGCCAGCTTAAGGACAAAGTAAAGGACCAACCTTTCGGAAACCTTCCGCTTGTCCTTTGGTATTATCTTGTTAACGAAATTAAAGTTAACTTCGTGTGCCTTGATATCTTTGGTTAGCTTTTCTAATCCTCGTGTATTCGTTTCCCAGACGAGTGACGTCCAGACTGCCTGTCTTATCATTGTAAATACAAATGTTCTGGAAACTTTGCAAGACCAAAGAGTTGTGTGTTGGCTAGATAGGTAAGCAAAATGCAAAATGATAGATAGAACTCTTCTTTTGTGACCTCTGAATGTTTTTATCTCTTTTTAGATGTAAAAACTAGCTGTTAACATCGTTAAGGAAGTGCTGCTCCGAGGTAGAATCCATGTATTGCAGAGGACTGCCATGAGTATATCGATAGAAACGATAGAAACCCAGTCAATAGAATATACACTGTTTACTGTGTTGACTATATGATCAAGTTGAATCAGATATTTGACGTGACAAAATTAAGTTTTTTAGTGATCACAAAATGGCCGCTTTTGTTATTTGGTAATTTCATGATTTCAGCTGATGACAAACTCCACTCAGTAGAGAAGGCCTATAGGCCTATCACTGAAACTTTGGCTTCTAGTTTGTGTGCAGTATTCGAAAAAGGCTTCCGTGGGTCTGTAGATCGCCGAAACAACGGGTACCTGCACTACATCTAAGACTCTCATAAATGAAATGAATAATGTTTGGACATTTGACTTTGAATATGCATCTTTATTTGCCTTTCTGATTGATGTTAAATATCCTCTCACTCTTATTTTGCTTCGAACTCGAAGCTTTTGCCGCGAACAAACAAATTTACAAAATTCCAATTTGTGCAAGAATATAATGCTGCTGCGAAGGCGCTTCACGCAGCTCCGCAGCAATTATCATCATAAACATTTCTGAATATCATAGTTCTTGATAATTATATAACATCATAGTTAATATATTCTAAGTTGCGATAAATAGTGGAATCATTTTCAGGCATACTTGAAAGCTTTTTTCATCTGACACTCCTCAGAGTATCATACCGCTGTTTATCACAATTTTTAAGTTTTGTCTCAAAGACTCAAAGACTATTAATATATTCTATTATATCATTGTTCTAAAAACAAATTTTTGCTTTTTGCAGTTATCGTGGCCTTCTTGATAACTGGCGGTTATGGCATCAAAGGTCAGTAGTAAAATGATAAAATGTTTGCCTCTAGAATATTTTTATCAACTACTGAGTATGTTTATCAAGTGCTTCCAGTAAGCTAAAGAGCTAATTAAATTTTGCTTTTTTGTTTCGGCTACATCAAGCTTGCACTGGCGACTCTCTTAGCTATCAAAATGCACGCTTTTTTATAAGGAACCTACCTCAAGGCCTAGTTCTTAAAGTTCCTTATTTTTGGACCTCTTTTGAGGCAATTGTAGTTCAAAAAGTTCCTTAATAGTTCCTTAATTTTATATGCACATACTGTGGTCATAACAATAAAAGAGAGACACTTGCATGTGAGCCAAGCTCGAGACTACTCAAGGAAAAACATTGGATACATGCTTAACGTACAATTTATGTGATTTTCGACTGCAAATGAATGGAACCGGCTTTCTAATTCTTGGTTATTTGCAGTGACAAAAGCATTCAACATTCAAAAGTTCCTTAATGATTTTCTCTTTAGTAGCATAAGTTCTTTAAGTTTTCGGGCCTTCTACATGTAGGTTCCTTATAAAGTGGTTATTTATAAAAAAAGCGTGACCACTCATATTTTAGGCCTTTTCGTAGCTTTTCTTCGACAGTTAGTATCTTAAACGGAATTTACATTGATTCTACAGAAATTCGATTCTCAAACGCAATGCATCATGGTCAAATGCTCTCTGGCGCCATCCTTTGTTGAATCGTCTATAAGGATTTTAATTTTGTCCTTTGTTGTAAAACTGAAATTTTTCAAGGATACCCTTGCTAAAGTGTAGCTATAATCATGTAGTGACGTGAAAAAGATACAAGGCAAATAAAGACTTTGTAATCAGATTACAGTCTACGTACTATTCTAGGATCTTGTAATCTTTTCTAGGGCAAAATTAGATGCATTTATCTATGGTGCTGATACTGGGCGGAAAGTCCCGCATCAAATCTGCATCAGTTGCAATTTCTGCGGGAAACCCGTTTCGTCGAATTTCTTCACGTCAGGTTCGTGTGCGATTTATTACAATTTCTTTTTTGACTACACGATACGTTTATCCCATTAAAAGGGCTGGAAAAAATTTAAAGTGGTATTTTTTTCTAAGGTATGCTAAGGCCTTCAAGATATCCTGGTGTTCCATCTAGTAAACCAAAGGTTAGTAGTGCCTGTTTATATTTCGGTAAGCTTTAGTATAAGGGCCGATTTCAACTTCGTTCGCATTCGCTGTTCGTTGTTCGCTGTTCGCTAGCCAGCAAAAAAGGCGAACACTAAGTGGTTTTGATTTCCGCTGCAAGTCAAGCTCAAGCTTTTATAAAAAGTTTTACTCTGTTTATAGCCTAAAACTGATCACAAAGGCTGTACTCTGTTCGCAAGCAAGCGGCGGACTGCAAATTCGCAAGCGAACAGCGAATGCGAACGAAGTGGAAATGGGCCTTAAGATTGCTGCCTTTAATCATTTTGAGGTATCTTATCTGGATTTCCCACGGGAATCGGAGTAGCAAAAAAGGCTTTTTATTTTGAGAACTTGGAAAGAAGGAAATTTATATTGGCATCTACTTTAGCCTTTTGGTAGCAATCATGAAAACGGTTGTTAATCCAATAACTACAAACCGAATCTGTATAAGTTGGAAATGTAGCAAGTCTCTATCTACTATTTCTTTTTGTATTTTATAATTACCAAAGGATAGAGAAGACATTGAACTATGTCTTCATAAGGTGTATACTTCGTCTAGAAAAGGTAGACGTTGCTCTTTCGTTTGTTGTAAGAGCCTCTTGAATCATATCCAATTGTATTATTATTGAAATTCAGAATCTAGAAACATTGCTGTTTTTTAAAAATTGCTGTTTTTTGTTTGTTTCTTGTTTTTTTTAATGCATTCAAAATTTCTTCGCGAAGTCTGAAACTTGGCTCGAATCATAATCCTAGAGACTGGACCATAGTTACTCTTTGCAACTCTGATGGTAGTAATGCTTGTCCTTCAATTACTTAAAATGCAGATTTTTCCACATAATGAACGCTAGTAGTTTTCCTGCGCTCAGACTCAATCCGAAAACTGGCAGGCGATTTGATTGGTTCGGAAGACATAAGAAAACAAAGGCTAGAAAGAGCTTTTGCATATTCTGCTAATTTGATCGATTTGAGTCTGAGCACAGGCATTAAGGTGCTGTAGCGTCGTGGTGTAATCCAGCTGACTCGTGGTGTCAGAAGCTCAGTGTGGTCAGGGTTCGAGCCCAGCCACGGTAGCGTCACGGCCAGGGTTGAGGTCTCGATTAGTTAACCTACTACTGAGATCCTAGCGACTGGCGCTAAAACACCATTTCACCTTTCACCAATCAAAACTCTCGACTTTCATTGTTTTCTAGGTAATGGCTTGTCCAAGCTGCAGACGCCCTCTTCCGCGGTGCGCCGTTTGTCTTATAAACATGGGAACATCTTCAGCACATATGCAGAGACAGAGTAAGTCGATGAATCGTAATAATTACTGAGGTTTCTTATAAACTGGTTTCTTTTTTGTGGGTTCTTTGTTGCACGCGGAGAGGATTCCCTGACCGGAAATGTCTACCATTTTCCAGAAAATGTCGCGCCCCTCCCAGGCCTGTTTGAAAAAGTCTATTAATTATTGAAACAAGTGTATAGATGGTTGATTTTCCTAGCCACTCAAGTCTTTAGACGGGCTATTTATCTGTTAGAAGTTTAGGCCATCTCATGTATTTGTTTTTAGGTGGAAAACCGAGGACAGATTTTCAGCAAAACCCCTTTAACAGTTGGTTCACGTGGTGTCAGAACTGTAAACACGGTGGCCATGCAGTACATCTTGTTGAATGGTTTAGGTAAGGCCTTTTTCATTTCATAGTTCTACACGCATTCAGAAGAACGGCATGGTGCGGCGCGACTGGTTTTGGTTTCATACGGTTAAGGGTGAATGCAAAAATTGTCGAAACGGGGACGCAATACATTCTATCATATATCGAACAAAAGCAAGTGAAAATTAATTACTCATTCACTGGAATATTCTGGTTTTCGTAACACAAGTCTAATCAAATCTATTCTTTTTAGAAGACTGCCATCTTCTTCAATCTTAACAATATCGCCAACATTCACTTTTGCGTCATCAAGTCTTTTTCTGAATGGGATTTTTCCATGGAAAGTTGCTTCTGCCCAACGAAAAAAGTCATCTATCCCATTGAACTTGCCGTCAAAGCTATATTCATCTTTCCTGACGACCTCGAAGCCACATTCCGAAATGAGGCTATCTGTGTCCTCTGACGGGACACTGTAAAAGGTAGTGTCGATGATTCTACGGTCTTCCTCCGTTAAAACCGACATCATACTAAGCAAAAACTTGGACCTTAGATAATTCTCACCGTATTGATGTAAGACTACCCCTCCGGGTTTTACCGCTGCATAAACTGCCTTAAACGTTGGCCTTAGGTCTTCAGGAGCAATCCAGTGCAGCACCATGTTGCTATAGATGACGTCATACAAGTTTTGCTTGTCTCTTAGGACCTCGTGAGCTGTGCCTTCGTGAAAAGATAAATTCTTCACTCCAGCAAAATTTTCTTTTGCTACCCCAATTCTTTGTTTATCAGGATCCAATGCTGTTACTCTTCCCTCTGGAACTTTGCTTTTGGCTGTATACTCTGCAAGGCCTCCCGTCCCACAACCCATGTCTAAAACATGATCAGTTGGGCAGCATGGCAGGCTGTCAATGAATTTTTTACCGTAGGATAGCTGCGAGAATTTGCTTAGATTTGCGTAGTCTTTCGCTGGTCTTTCGATTGAGTCTTGATTATTTTCCTTACCCTTGCTCATGCTGTAAAGTTCACGGTATAAACGTTTGAATCGACAAACTAACTACTAGTACAAGCAAACTTAGCATAAAATTCCCTTTGCAGTCCACGATTCAGATCGATGAAAGGCTGTCAACAAAAACGCTGTTTACTTCCCACTGTTTTTAGTTTGTTTGCTTACAAAAGGCTGTTTACTCCCAACTGTAAACAAAAGGATACTTGAACCGTGAATCTTTTGATGCACTGATGTGAACTGGAATCTGGAAATGGAACAGGACATGAGTACTCGGAAAACTGGAATTTGGAATCCCAAGATTCCAAATTCCTTTGTTCTGTATTCCAATGTTCTGATCCATTTCCAGATTCCAGTTTACATTTTTTTGGAAAGATTAAACTAGAATAGAATAACATACAATGCAATTCAATAGATGACTATACAAGCTATCATTTTAGGTGGCTTAGAGCAAATGGGTTAAAAACCCTCACGTCAAAATATGCTCTCTACCACCTTTGCCAGAAACTTCTCGCTGCAACATCTAGTCGAGCATCATTCCAGTTTACATCAGCTGACCAGGATTCACGGTTGAAGAATCCCTTTGTTTGTAGACTTGCTCCAAGTCTATTTCTCAAAGTCCTTCTCCAAAGGTCCACCATTCCGTGGTAACAAAGGAGAGTGCGAGAGAAATAGACTTGTACCTTTCCAGCAGTCATGAATAATTCTCTCGCACTCTCCTTTGTTACCACGGAATGGTGGACCTTTGGAGAAGGATATTAAGAAACAGACTTGAGGCAAGTCTACTTTGTTTGCAGATGGAAATGGACTTTCATATTTTCCCAGTGCTAATCTGAATCTTTGACTTGATTGCAAAGGAATTTTCTACTAGCTTGCTTGTGCTAAGTTTGTCTATTGAATCCCGTGACCTTTGCAGAATAAATAACCAACAATCGATCGAAAGACCTGCAAAAGACTACCCAAATCCAAGCAACTTCTGTCATTTGTCCTACGGTAAGGAATTCATTGACAGCTTGCCATGCAAGCCTATTGATCACGTTTTAGATATGGGTTGTGGGAGGGAGGCCTTGCAGAGTATACAGCCAAAAGCAAAGTTCCAGAGGGGAAGGTAATTGTGTCCCATCAGAGGACATGGATAGCCTCATATGGGAATGTGGCTTCGACGTCATCAGTAAAGATGAATATAGCTATGACAGGAAGTTCAATGGAACAGATGATTTTTTCTGTTGGGGAGAAGCAACTTTCCATGGAAAAATCCCATTCAGAAAAAGATTTGATGACGCAAAAGTGGATGTTGGAGATATTTTCAAGACTGAAGAAGATGGCAGTCTTTTAAACAGAAATGGCTTGATTAGACTTACCTTGAAAAAAACAGAATATTCCATTTAATGAGTAATAAATTTTCATTTGTAAGTTGTAGCTGCTTTGGTTCAATAAAAGATAGAATGCATTGTGTGCGTATTTCGAGAATTTTGCATTCTCTAAACTTAATTACCCAGCCAGATTTCCATCAAGCGAATTCTTTCCAGGAGTTTTCGGGACTAGAAGTAGAAGTCAGTTCTACTTTGCGTCATTCACTGCGACGAAAATTCGAAGCGAAAATGCACTACTGCGCATACATTATGACGGACCCTCTTCGCGCGAAGAATTAAGAACGGGTCAATGAAAGCAGGTTAACATAACTGCATACAAAACCTAGAAAATTATGTTAGTTTAGTCCCCCGCCTTCGAATGACCGCTTTCCCCAAAATGTGAGATGTTAAATGACCTTTTTCTCCCGAATTGTGAAATAGCTACTCGTCACACACGCTTTTTTTATAAGGAAGTGCTTTATAATGAAGGTACTACTCGGATAGGCAAAAACTTAAGGAATTTCTAGTACTGGATAAGAGACTACCAAGGAATCTGACTTTTTCTTTGACTTAACATTTCGATTAAAAAAGATGAAGTTTTTAATAGAAAAAGCAAGCAAAACTTTGCGCCGATGTTTTTCAATCAGTATTCATTTCTATTCGTCTTCTGACACCTTATGACCTATATTTCCTTGACCATTGGTCATCTTGAAGAATCACAAAGTAAAAAGTTAAGAAATTGCTAAGGAATATTGAGTACTCAAATTTTGCCATCAGTTAAGGAATTTTCAGTACTGAACCTGAGCCGAACTTCCTTTTAAAAAAATGCGTGTAAGTCGCACAAATCTTCAAATTAAAAAGATCTGAGCATATTGACAAAACAAGGGAAAAATTTACCTGGAGGGTGGGGGCGCGGATTTTCCATTTAGGCCCAGAATTTAGTCTGGCGAACATTTGTGAGAAAATTATGAATTTCTTCCCAAAGCTCTAGAAAAGATGGGTATATATGACGGAACTAGGGGAATTGGAATTAGGATGAACCCGATGTTGCCAATTGGCTAGACTAGGAGGTAAGAGGAAGGATATGCGCCGCGTTGCTCATTCGAGGAAACACGTTAGTGATTTTTTTCTCTTTTTATGCAGAGAAGAATCAGAGTGTCCTGTCACTGGGTGCACATGTCATTGTAATTCACTTGACGGAGCCTCACAAATATCAAGTAAGAATAATTCAAATGAAGATTAGAACAAGACATGATTAGTTCTATAGATGACTGGATTGATTTAACTTAAGTCAGATCTGGTAGTCTCTAGTGATGAAACCCCGAGAAAACACAGGGGCGTTGTCACGGGAGGTAGACGAGTTATGGATGGACGGGAATGTGCCGCCGAGATCTTACAGACCCATCCACTAATAGTGTAGGCACAGACCCTATAATATGGGTAATAGCAAGCGGAATATGAGAGTAATAAGACTCTTTAGACCTTATTAATACTTGCAATTACACTGTGAACATCTTCGACGCGATATTAAAGTGAACATCTATTACACATGGGTAATAGCAAGCGGAATATGAGAATAACAAGACTCTTTAGACCTTATTGATACTTGCAATTGCACTGTGAACATCTTCAACGCGACATTAACACTAGACTGATTACCTGAGTCGTAGTTTCGCTATTGAATTGAACTGATGGACGCTCAAACTAGTTTGAGCGATCTCCTTTTAATGCTAGCCTCGGTCTCATGAGCGATAACTGGGACTCAGGTAATCAGTCTATTATATTTGAATGACAAGTCTTAAGATGATCTTAAATGTTTCAATATGTTGAGAAGATTGGTTCAAACTGACAGTACTTAATTTTTTCATTTGTAATGATCGTCAAAGAAGCTGCTCTTGAGTCTTGTGTTACATTACCCTGGGTACCAGAGCCCGGGGGGTGTACTTGACCCTGAAATGTACAGGGTTGTGCCCCCTAGTTTTTTCACATCAACCCACCTTTAAGGTATTGTTTTACACATTCAGCCACCTGCAATTTTATGATGTTAGTATGAATTTGTGTATCAGATGTTAAGGAAATTCGATTCTATACCCACTTTTACGGTATTTTCGGTTTAAATCTGACCCAGTTGTAAGGAATTTTTGAAAAAAACCCACCCATATGAGGGGCTCAATCCTGTCAGCCTACATTAGGGAGTACCCCCTCCCCCCGGCTACCAGAGCCTCGAAAGGTCAGATGGAGTGGAAAAGGAGAAACGGGTAAAAGATTCTATTTCAATGGAGCTTTCAAAATTTTGCCACTTAGGCCAGGTCGACATTGCTCACAGTCAGAACTATTTGCCAACTGCTGATCGGTAATTTGACGACATGAGCGCTCTGCCAACTAGTTCGTGGGTGACGGCAGTTCCAGAAAGTTGGGCATCGGGGGCATGTTCTACTTCTGCGATTAGTCTCTCACTGATTCCCCCTGTCGCCCACTACCATCTTTACCCTATAATGTATCAAATATTTCCGACATTGAAGTGTCGAGTTTGTTCTGTCTTATCATAGGCGGTCATAAGCCTTGATTCAGGCAATTCTCATCCAGCCGCTCTATCCAGTTTTAAGTTTTTCCATTTTAGATGGTGCAAATGTTGATTGTAGGCCTAAAACTCACCTCGCAACACCTTTCGCACAAGTCTGAAATTGAAGTCTTTTATTAATTACAGTTATGCCCAATGGGGACGTTTCTGGTAAATTAAAATTGTATATTTCAAGCATTTGTGTGCAGCTTGTTGCGTCTTTTTCCTGCTCTTGGTTAAGTATCCCCAAGGGTATATCTACAAGCAGTTTGTAAAGCGTGCGTGAAAAATCAACCAATCATCGAACAGGCAGCTTTTTATGAGTAGTTAGTGGAACTTTGTGCAACAAGACATGTGCTTTGCAAGGAGACAGTCCTACTGTACTTTTGCTTGCCGGAAGATGAAGCCTTTCTGTTTGGCCTAATTTAACTGAAAAATGCCAACTTGGAAAGAAAATTGGAACCAAAGTCAACAAAAGATGCTTGGAAAAGGTAGGAATTTCGTAACAATTAATGCTCGGTCTTGTTGAGTGAAATTAAAAGCAGCCAAAAATTTTAAATGTATTATTTTCAGCTCCAAATTTATAATCCTGCAAATCTTGACCATTAATTACAACATAAATTTTGCTATTCAGTTCTAAGGTTAAATATTTACAAATTATACTACAAGTGAATATTATGGACATAAAATCGACAGACATTGTTCGCTAACAGTCCTTTATGTGCTGGGCATGACCTCCCAAAGGCTTGCTAGTGTGATACCATCTTTGAGCTTCTCAATGGCTAGGCCAAGTTCAGGGCTATAAACAGGCTCTCTGTCTTTTTCCTGAAAGATACATTTGAATGAAAACTAAAAATCCATCGAAAAATGGGGATTTCACTAAGGCAGATGTTATTTTCATCATTTGTTGAAAATTCAGAATTGAAACTGGACAAGACAGCCGAGTGATCAAGGCGTTCGGCTAATGACTGGCAGGTTGTCCGTTCGTATCTCTTCATGACCACTTTCCAACGGCTTACAGTCAAATCAGCTATCTATCAGTTTTGGATATCACAGCCTCAAGGGAATAGCTGTACGAACACTGGACAGTGTGATTTTAATAACAGACCCATCCCATCTCCAATTTTCGCACAACTTTTTCTTTAGGCTCTGGTGCACTTCCGGGGTCGTAAATGAGTACCAAGGGTACACGTTTTTCTTTATAAGGAACACCTTTATAAGGAACTTGAGGCTGAAAATTCCCAAAAAATTAAGGAACTTTAAGGAACTGTTGAGGCTCGGATGAAAACTAAGAAACTCTTTTGTAAAGAACAAGACGGTTTTTACGAAAAGGAGCAGAAGTATAATATATTTCACATCGTTCTTCCCCCAAAAGGCTCCATTTATACTTAAAGTTAGAAATGAAGAATAGTTTCTACGAATTTGCTGTAAAAATTAGTATTTATACATATCCCACGACAAGGAACAGTATAAGGAACTTTCAGCCTCATTTTGTTGAAAAATTAAGGAACTCTAGCCTCAACTCAGACCAAAGGTTCCTTATAAAAAAAACGTGTATTCGTTTCTGGAAGAGCAATCTTGAGACATAAGTTACAGGTCTTCTTTAGCTCTATAGCTGCCAGGACCCCTGATCTGTGAATTAAGATTGCAACAAAGTATGAAAAGAAAGAGCTTTGACTTGAAAACTACTATAATACTACAATGATGCTCATAATAAATAGAAAAACAGTTTACTCACTTTATTAGAATCTGCAAAATATGCCTGCGAAAGAAAAGCAGAAAATGTCATCATTTTCAGTAACAATAAATTCTCATAACAGAGACAGAAGAATAACAAACGAGAAATTAATAGTAAACAACTTAAAATGAATAGAATTTAAATGAAAGAAATAATATCAGAAGCTGTGACTAAAATCCTTAAAACCTTAACTTCGTCTCTCACATAGGAAAAACGAAAAACACACCAGTATTGGAAAAGTATTAGTAGAACCTCTATAGTCTTCGTGATCTGCTCTCTTATCTCACGTGATTTTTTCTGCAATAATGTATTTTTGTAACATGTTTGCACAGGCCGCTTCAAAGGCACAGATATACACGTTTTCTATGAGAAATTTTGGTCCACCAATGATAGTAGAGTTTTTCGATTTTTGACACATTCAACAGACACCAAGTTTCTTGAAGAGTTTCTGAACTTCCCAACAGTTCAGGACATTCTCAACATGAGGGGCACTATGTTTTTATCAGCTATCAGCTGAGATAAAACAACCAAAATCGGTATGAACGTTTCCTGGTAGGCAAAGACCAAAAACGAATTTTCATAGTATTACCATTCAAGAACACGTGATGACGTCATTTCTATGAAGGCATAATAAAATCAAAGATTTAGATTTATTTAGAGTTCAGATATGGATAAACTGCTATGAAACGAATTGTTGCTGCTTTCTTTGATGCTTTGTAGCGTATCATTAAAATTACGAATCGCAGATTTTTAGTTTCTTATAAAAATGTGCATTACTTACAGCAAAAGCATCTGAAGTGCTTCCTTCGTCTACGATTTCGATGTCATCTTCAACTGGATCTACAGTTATATCTTCCAGCATTTGGGGCTAAGAAATGAATAAGAACATATTTAGAAAATACCGTAATGCAACGATTACACGCCCCGGGCGTTTATCAAGTTTTCAACCTTTAAAGGGGCGTCTTTATGAGGAGGTTTTTAAGAGAGAAAGGCGTTTATTTTGACATCAACTTTTTTATATCATGGATTTATATAGAAGGTCCTAAATTTGAATTTAATGCTCGTTTACACGCATTTTTTTATAAGGAAGTTCGGCTCAGGCTCAGTACTGAAAACTCCTTAACTGATGGGCAAATTTGAGTACTCAATATTCCTTAGCAATTTCTTAACTTTTTACTTTGTTGTTCTTCAAAACAACAAATGGTCAAGCTAATATAGTTCGGAAGACGAAGAGAAATAAACTGATTGAAAACCATTGGCGATAAGCATTCCTTGCTATGTTAATTCAAAACTTCATCCTTTTTTAATCGAAATGTTAAGTTAAAGAAAAGTCAGATTCCTTAGTATTCTCCAATCCAGTATACTAGAAATTCCTTAAGTTTTTGCCTGTCCGAGTACTACCTTCCTTATAAAGCACTTCCTTACAAAAAAATGCGTGTATGTAGCAAGGAAAGAAACAAGTCAAGAAGGGAAACCTGTTTTCTAAATTCTTCCCGGGATTATTCTATGATAATACTAACTCTTGGAGTTATTATCATTCTCCAGCACTTAAGCACAGAAAGTAGAGTAAAATACGTTTTAGCACTCACCCGGTCGTCTGTCTCAAACTCGACTCCAAATATCGGACAAGCACTATAAATCTGGAAGATATAAATTCCCACAGTTATTTAATTGTGAATAAATGTATGGTAACCGAAGAGCTTAAAAACGATAAGAAATAAGAAGTTGCCATGAAATTTCTTCCTGAATAATTTGTTGCATCGTTTTCTAACTTGCATTTCGTTGCTGCAACACACGATATTTTATTATACAAAAATACAAAAAAACCTTGCTCGAGTCTAATTTTTAAAGTTTCTTAATTTCACCCTAGTACACGCTTTTTTTTAATAAGGAACCTACCTCAAGGCCTAGTTCTTAAAGTTCCTTATTTTTGGACTTCTTTTGAGGCAATTGTTGTTCAAAAAAATCTTTAATAGTTCCTTAATTTTAATTGCACACTCAGTGTCATAACAATAATAGAAGAACACTTGCATGTAAGCAAAGCTCGAGACTACTCAAAGAAATATTTGATACATGCGTAACGTACAATTTATGAGATTTTCGACTGCAAATAAATGGAACCGGCTTTCTAATTCTTGATTATTTGCAGTGATAAAAACATTCAACATTGAAAAGTTCCTTAGTGATTTTCTCTTTAGTAGTATAAGTTCTTTAAATTCTTGGGCCTTCTACATGTAGGTTCCTTATAAAGGGGTTCTTTATAAAAAAAGCGTGTATAGTACTAGAAGTTTCTTAAAATATTCCTTAATTGTACAAGAGAATTCTCAAATTATACCAAATTATATCAAATTATATAGGTCGCAAATCAGGTCATAAAGAATAAAAGGTTCGCATTTTCAACAAGCAAGTTGCAAGTACGTTGTTACAGCAATATTCTGCGGTTTAAAAACAGACTGAGCTTCTGAAGTTCCTTCATTAACTTGATGGATTGTAGTTCTAAAAGTTTCTTAAATTCTGAGGGTCTCTGCATCTAGGTTTCTTTAAACCGGTTTCTTATTAAGAAACGTGTACTTCGCTTTATTTAATAACTGACTGGGTATCTGCGGTTTCAAAAGTATAAATAAGTATATTATATATATTGAATTTTGTATATTTCAAATTCATTTAACTAAAAAAGGTAGCACAATCCGTTAGGACTGATGGGGTTACCGTGGATAAATAAATTTAGATAAGATTTCAGATGAGTAACTTCTGATAAAAGTTGCATAATTAGTACATCACTTACCCGATAGAGATTTTGAATTTCTTTGACAGTATCCTGAAGCTTTTCTGGGGGATCAACGCGAAAACCGAGAACAAATCCACCACTCTAGGAGAAAAAAACCGGGGATACTTTCAAACTGTTATCTTGGAATAATCTTGGAAGAGACATTTCAAAAACTCCTTTTTGGGATTCAGAAAATTCCGTTCTGTATTGCAATTATTTTGAATTACAGTAAAAGTTTTCATAAAGCAATGCCTACCTGTTGGGTTGTTTCCAAAACAAGTGCAAGGCCGAATTTTGAGTCTCTAATTCGAACAGATTTCTGAAAAATAAATTTCAATAGTTTGGTCAAATGATCCAACCCTTTAAAATTTGTAACTCAAGCAACGCTTAAGATTGTTCGTCAAAAATAACTTTGCCTACGTCAAGCAAAAGATGTTTTGAACTTAGCAAATTCTGCTTTTCAAGCTTTTTCTACGACGTGGCCAAACGTTCAAACGTTGATTGATAAGCAAATTTCAAATGTTTGGCAAACAATTTTTTATCTTTCGGCCAGGGCCTAAGCTAAGTGGGCTTTAGGGATGTTTTAAATTGATTCTTTTTATGGCTGATATTTAGTTAATACCATGGATGGTAGTTTTACCTTTCTTTTTGCATCTTATCATGAAGAGTCATTCTTACTTTCGACTTGATGCAGCACTAGATACATTGCAACCTCGTCCCCAGGGTGAATAGGCCTCTAAGTGAAACTCCGTTGTCCATTTTCGACCCTGGTATCGGCGTTGTCTGTACGCAATTCGATTGGTTGTTCAAACAATATAAATTTTAAGTGAAGTAACAGTTTCTTCAAAATTTCACACCAAACTAGGCCGAAAACTATGTAAAAAACATCTATAAAAACCAAAAAATGATGCTACATGAGATATTGTTTCTTGCCTTACAGTTATCAATGAAATTCTTTGCATTTCCTTTGTAAGAACATCTGCTTTCGGAATCTACATCTTGTTTTTATGCCTAGGCCAAAATTGCCAGTATTTTGGCAGATATTGTGGCCGGTACCAGGGCCCAAATCGATTTGACGGTTGAGATTCGAGGAAATTCGATTTGGGGCCTGGGGACGAGGTTGGCTACATTGTTTTTCTGTTAAATATCTCCGCAAGAAAAACCCAGAACAATTTTATAATTGTTTAATAAAAGCATACATTTGACTAACGTCATCTCGAAATACCAAGCGCTAAATTGCTTCAAAACTTGGTATACCGCTTACATAGTATACCGTTCAAAATGGTAAAAGAACGAATGACTCGGTATATTTTTTAATTACATTACTTTGACTTAGGGCGTCCCGTTACAGAGAAGAACAATAGTTTCATCTTATCAAAAACATCAGATTCTGCGCCCTTATTGCAAAGGAGCAATAGCAACGAGTTAAATTCAAATATGTCAATGGGAAAAAAGAGATTCGATAGGACATACCATTTGCAGATAAGGTATGCTGACATTGAAGCTGTCATTCATATTGGCATGCCAAACAAGTCGTACGTTTGTTATGTAGAATGTTCCAAGGTTCCCCTGGAAAGTAATGAAGTAATTAAAGAAACCTACTACATGAAAAGTGAACAACAGTGAATATGACTCATTAAACAAAGGCCACTCTTCGCAAAAAACAACAGCAACCCTGAGCAGCTCAACAATCATTCAAATAAAAAATTAAATTGGATGGTCTAAGCGAAGCGACCAATGTATCAGATTGGCCTCAACTTATACCACGAGTCGTTGCTTTCGCTCCTAGTTTGGTTTTTGGTTGTTAGTTCAAGGGGCTAGAGATTTCGACAGGTGTGCTTAAATGAATAAAACGTACAATTGTTAGCGGTATTAAGGAGATCTTTAGGGAGCGATAAAATATGTATAGCCTTAGAAAAAATAATGAATTCAAAATACCTGGGATAAGAACTATAATTTTTGGGTCCGAGACTATTAGATACAGAGAACCTCAACTATGGCTTTCCCTTCCTCGAGATACTAGAAATGCTGAATCAATTCGAGATTTCAGATCCAGAAAAAAATTGGAATGGTGAGGAATGCTTCTGCAAAATATGTCGGCCTTTCATCCAAAACCTTGGGTTATATACAGAATGATTATGTTTCATGTTTTTGTCAATAAGTTTTGACCGATTTTATGACATTTTATCACATTTTAAGCTATAGATTTTTATCACATGTATATACGTTTTAAAGGATTTTAGTATTTTAAATCAGTATTTTTTAAATAGTTGGCGTTAATTAGCTATAACTTTTAATTAATGCATGCAGCTATGTTTAGCCAACTTAAAATAGATTTATTATTTTATTATTATTATTATCATATATTGAGACTGCAAAAAACTTCCCCCTCGTAGTTTTCGCTCCTTAGGCCAATCTGATAGATAGTTTGTTCAGAACATGCTCAGCACAACTCTGAGCATTAGGCTATCCAATCACAGATCTCAAAAAGTGTATCAGTGCATCCAATTCAATTTTTCATAGAAATAGTTGTTGCTATTGCTTAAGGCTGCCGATCACTGACTGCCGATGCTGCTTGCGAAAAGTGGGACTTATGTAATGAGTCTACGATAGGCCTAAGGAGCAAAAACTCTATGCAAAAACTAAGCCTCGTGTAATAAGTCTAATAGATGATTACAAAAAACTAACAAATCTAACAAATCAAAATACAATAGAAAATTTTTATACCTGATCACTAGATAAATTCCACACACCATTCACCTTATAAAAGTAAAATGAAACTAGATAAAAAAGACGAAAACGGAAGATTATACAATCAAGGTCAAAATTATTGATACAACAGTCATGCATATATACAAGCCGGAAGCCCCCCTCCTCATGGGGGAGGGGGAGGGGCGCCACTACCAACAAGTGGTCTAACACGATTTTGACCAGGACTGTAGATTTGTTTTACCATGCAGGAAGATAGAGGCATTACACAAGTTTAATAAAGTTAACTTCTAAGTCAATAAAGCAAAAAGGAGCTGAAAATATCAATGGACTTCTTGAATACACGCAGTTTTTTATAAGCAAATTCGCTCGGCCCTAGTTCCGAAAGATGCTTATTTTTGGACCTTTTATGGCCACCTTTTAGTAGCAAAAGTTGCTTAGTAGTTGCTTAATTTTAATTGTATCTTTTTGCCCTAAGAATAGTAAAGAGGCTAGAGAAACAGCAAAGTCTAACATTGCACATAAAATTACTGGAATCATTTCTCCCTGCAGATATTGTTACCATTAGAGACTTTGTATTGAAAGTTAAACGGAAACCCCTCAATGAAATGCCTCACTTAACGAGAAACACTCCGTTGATATGCGAGTTTTGACGATAAATGAATGGAAATAGCTTCTATGTTGATCAATCCTCGATTGCTCGCAGTGATATAAAGTATCAAAAATTTTAAAAGTTGCTTAGGTTCTTTTCCTGTGGTACTGTGCGTTGCTTAAGCTTTTAGGCCTTCTACATCTTGGTTGCTTATAAGCTGTTGCTTTTAAAAATATCGCGTGTAATAGATCTATTGGTCATCCCGCTATATTTCGCAAGCTGATTGGTGCCCAAAACACTATACCAATCCAGCTTCACTTCTTTGATTGGAGAATTTCGATTCGCATCTAGCTTTATATTCTGCATTAATCAATTATTTTGGCCGCTTTCTGACGTTTTTACTCGGAGGAGCGTCGGACGAAAAAGGTCTTAGCATCTACAAATGTGTTTATCCTGTTCATTGCTATCTTAAAGTTCTTTGCCATTGAAGAACGATATTTGTAACGGTGGACTTAAAGTGGGCAATTTTGTATCTACTTTAGATCTGAACTAGCGTATTTCGAAAACACTCTTTGCTTTGTCTAAGCCCGTGATCGCAGAAAAAGTCGATACTCTGTCTACTTTTTGCAATAAAGCAATATCAATCAACTGATCAAGCCAGTCAGAACACAAAAATTCTGATCAAATTAACACAGAACACCGTATTAGACATGATAGACACCACTTATCATGACAAGCCTTTGATATTTAGTAGGGCAACGTTTTGGGAGAGATCCGTCTCCCATCATCCGGCAATGAGAGAAATGTGGTTTCTTTCCTATTTATTGCAAAGGTCGGATCGAAAGGTGTGACCTTTGCAATTAGTCAAACCTTTGCACACACCTTTCGATCCGACCTTTGCAGTAAATAGGAAAGAAACCACATTTCTCTCATTGCCTGATGATGGGAGACGGATCTCTCCCGAAACTTTGCCCAACCAAATATCAAAGGCTTGTCATGATAAGTGGTGACTATCATGTCTAATACGGTGTCAGAAACAGCCTTGATAAGTCCGAATATATTTACTCTAACACAGAACAATTAGTATGCAATCGCCGTTTGCAACTCAAAGACTATTGATACCTATCATAAAAACAATGAAGTGACTAAGAATATTTGTTGGCATAACGTATAAGGATAAACAGTACTACTGTTCCTTACCTTATCATAAACTTGTTCAAGTGGTAGAAGTCTTAGTTGCTTATTGTAGATCAGAGCACCCCTTAGTTTGAGCTCTCTGTATAGTTTTGATGTTTCGTAGGCCCTACAAAACAAAGGAAATTGTGATTAGAAAATAGATTTCTCCACAAGTGACCTATCAAAATAGATGGGATTCGAACCTGGGTTGCATGACCAGAGAGCTACCGACGTTTCCATTGAGCTATAGAGCTCAATGAATGGCCGAGTAACTCTTTAATTCATACAGCCCAAGGCGTTCTCTCGTTTTACTTTAGTTTTTCGGCTATGTTGAGCCTTCTTCAGCACCATACATATTTTTGTATATGTGTCATGAATGCATCATGAATGTCATCCTTGTATTCGCCATTCATGATTAGAAAATAGAGGCTTGTGGTAGAATAGCTATCAAAGGTATGCATCTGTTTTATCAGGAAAGCTTATAATTCCACTCTTTGTCAATAACTTCTAATTCCGACAGCCCATAAATTTTAAATAAAGCTTTTAATAGAAGAATGCTGTACCTGAAGACTGCGAGAACTGTCGAAAACAATCGTAAACTTCCTGGAACCTGTTAGATAAACAAACACTTAATCAGATCGAGAATAGCTAGGAAATGATTAGGAATAATAGGAAAACCGCTAGTTCGTGTGACATAACTTTAAGCGGATAAAATGTAGGAATATGCAACGAATGTAAGAGACTATGACCACCAGTGCAATGTTGTAAAGCTCAGTTAATCAATGCTTAGAAAAGAGATAAAAGTGAGTTGATTATCAGGATGTTAAAACCAATACTACCTAGCTAATGTCTGAGAAACTAAAAAGAACATTGGCGATTGTTAAAGGGGATTTGATAATTGTTGATGGGAACCAGCCTTTTCATCTAGAACAGAGCTTTGATGCTGAGATGAAAGTGACTCTAAAAACCAAAGAAATCAAACCAACAGTGTACCAAGGATAAAAGAGATCTTATGATTTGCCTTATAATGCCATTCAAGCTCCAATTTTACGGTCACGCACCCATTGAACGGACGAAAGTCAAGGTGTATTGAATAGTAAAGATGCTTTTTTCCGAACTTTGGATAAGAGTCCGAGTGAAAAATGAGAGTTCCTGTGCTAAATACTATACTGTTTAACTATAACTTTAACTTTAACTATTGCTGTGTTATAGCCTGAGCCTGTCACAGATCTGGGAAGTGACTTTACCCCGGACAGACCAATCATACCGACCGACCACTCATGTCACACTCGCGTGTCTCGGACACGCACGTTAAAGAGGCTTCCAAGCACCAAATCCTTAAGGAAATTACGAAAGTAACATCACGGTACGTGTGGTAACACTATGTTACGTACCAAGCTTGTGAATATGAACTCAAATCTCGTATTGTTACATTTTGTCAGAATGTACAGAGCCTCAGTCTGGCCACGCAATTTCTAGAAAATATAAGAATGAGTCAAAGATTGCACCTTCATTTCAATTAAACATTTCTAAAATGAATAGTAACAAATTCTGGGTAACTTTATCAAGGTAACTCGTATTAATTATTTCCTTCCGCCACACCGTTCTATGAGAGTCAACGGAGATGGCTACCAGTGTTTCTGATTTGCCTAAAGCCAGGTTTATGATAGCTTCTTGCGATACAATAAAAACTAACGCCAACTAGTTGTAACTGCTATTTTATGTCGACCTATCGACAACTAGTCAGAACTTATGGGATGCATTTGATTGCGGTCGCAAGAGCGCTCAGTTCGACTGCGACTGACAGAGGAATCAATGTCAACATATCACAGAAGTGGAAGACGACGTAGAGAATGCCCAACTTTCTGGAACTGTGCGCCGGCCAATTGCCGTTAAAAAGAACTAGTAGCCAACTAGTTGCCAGAGCGCTTTTGTCGACAAGTAATTTGCAATAAATCGGTTCCAAAAAATCACCGATTAGCCATCGGCAACCAGATCTGACTGTGCGTAATGTCAACATAAGCCTGGCTTAAGAATACGAAATGGTTATGCTTTTAATTCTTTTAGCTTTCAAATACTTACAGAAACTGCTGTCTTGACGTTTGCATTCAGCACACAGTTGTAGCCAATCGCTGGAAGGAAAAACCAGCTTTGCATTATTTTAAGTATGTGTAAAGTATTAAGGTTTTTGAACGTTGATATGAAATAAACATGAACTTTTATTACGCGAATGGGTGTTCAAGCCCCTGGAACCTTTCCTTATTCTTTTTTAAAAAAATCACTTCTTAACACTCAAAGTGTTGACAACTTGATCACTCATTTTCTCGAACCAGATTTTTACCTGCCCCTTCGGCTAGTTTCTTCCGATAGCTCAAACTTTTTGCTAGGGGGCATCTCTATTACTAAGATTCTTATTATGCAAATTAGGTTCCCCATTGTTATGGCCTTTTTTCGACTGAACAGATTGAACAAGAAAGACTTTCTCCATGGGATGCGCATTTTTCTTCTATCATAATTTCCCTCATTAAATCAACTTGTGATATTTAGCACTGATATAAATAGACCTTTTCGACAAAAGGCCATTACGACTGAAATTTAAAGATGAAGTTTTTGATGCTCAGATAGTGTATATAACATCCAAAGCTTATTCTTGGTACAAAGTTTCACTGTCTTTAGCGCTGGTACTATTGAATTAATTAGCGCTGAAAGTTCCCTTCACGTTTTATT
Source organism: Chrysaora quinquecirrha (assembly GCA_014526335.1). NCBI lineage: Eukaryota > Metazoa > Cnidaria > Scyphozoa > Semaeostomeae > Pelagiidae > Chrysaora > Chrysaora quinquecirrha. The sequence continues at coordinate 797,583 of JACTAT010000016.1, forward strand.
TTATAAGAAACACCAGGCTAAAATGTGGGTCGAGCGTTTTTGCTATCTCCGAAACTATTTGAAACACGCACAAGCAAAGTTCACCAGCGAAAAGCCCTTGCCCGGAAGCGCATTCTAAACAAGTTTTGGAGAAGGGTAGAAGGTGACAAGTTAGTAAAAGAGTAAATATATTCGGACTTATCAAGGCTGTTTCTGACACTGTATTAGACATGATAGTCACCACTTATCATGACAAGCCTTTGATATTTAGTTGGGCAACGTTTCGGGAGAGATCCGTCTCCCATCATCGGGCAATGAGAAATGACATAAAAAATTGCACTGAACGCAATCTTGGCGCCACAAATCTTAGAAATTGAGCGCCAAAAATTTCCATGCTTCCTCGCAGGTCCGGTCAATTTCACACCTTTCGATCCGACCTTTGCAATAAATAAGAAAGAAACCACATTTCTCATTGTCCGATGATGGGAGACGGATCTCTCCCGAAACGTTGCCCAACTAAATATCAAAGGCTTGTCATGAAAAGTGGTGACTATCATGTCTAATACAAAGTTAGTAAAAATCGCTTCAAAAATAAGTAACAGGCAGGCTGAAATCGAAGCCAAGTTTTCTTATAAAATACACGTGTATTCTATAAGGGCTTTGACCGTAAAAAGTGACTTGGGGTGAAACTGTTCACCTCGACTGGCCTGAGCCCTTATAAAATTGTCAGCATTGAATGCTCATAAAATCAATAACACGCATGCTAAGCTAGTAAAATTTTGCACCAAGACTAAACTTTGACTGCTTAATGCGAATTAAGCATAAAAAACCCTATGCCTCAAGTTTTGACAAATTTCTATTATTGCAGCCATTTGTTGAAACATCTATTTTTCCAGCCTTGTGTAGTCCTTCTCCATCCCAATGATCGAATCTTTTCCATCTGCAAGTTGTCTTGGCTGTGAAGAACTTACGTTTACTCTTCCCTGAAATTCAAGTTATTGAGATCCCTGATATCCGGAACATATGTTAACTTAACGCAATCCATTTTCGTTAGTCTTTTTGAGGCTCAAGTCATTAGGGACCTCAAAGTGAAGTCAGTGAACCAGTGAAGCATTTGAAAACTGGCTAAAGATGATAGGAAAAGGAACACTTACACAAATTTACTCTTGGCATAGCCATGGAGTGCCAGATTATTCTGAGATTTGTAACCAACATCTTCCCTAAAAATAAGTAAAGCTTAACTTGAAAAAAACGCAAGTTTCAAAAAACCAAAAAAGGTAGTATAGAAATATTTGAGCGTTCAATAACTGGTGTATATAGTCATCGTTCAAGATTCAATGGGCAGAAAACAAAGGCATTGCTGAACTAGGAGACATGTCATGCATGAAACTGTTGTATGCAACATGTCCCCTCGATGTCTCCCAGATTAGCAACCTTGGAAACTTTGTAGCATATGACAAAATTTGTAGTAAGAGACATGCAAATATTTCTGGGAGACAACAGAAACATTTCTGGTCTCCACAAATTAAAGACAGGTTGCTTGCTTCCCACTCACATGTTTGGAGAAACGCTGAGTACGTGGGACATGTCTCCTATAGTTTAACAACAGCTTAAGACACTTCTGATTAGTCTATCACAGCACTTTTAAAGAATACATCATGCTTAAAAAATAAGGTTCTAGAAAAAATAGCCACAATAGTTGAAGTACCTCTATCTCCATTATTCCCTTTAGTGTCTTCGACAGAGTCAAGTCTGTCAATTACTGTCTTTTTAGAAAAGAAGTGAAATCTACGATAAGCTCTCTAACTTAGCAAACGTATTACAGCGAAATTCAACACTGTTTGGTTTCAGTGTAAGAAAAATCAACTTGGCAATGGAAAAGATTTGTCCATTACAGACATAGCAGGAATATGTCATAGCAGAAAAAGTTTGCATTTATACCTCTCCTGGTCTTGTTTTCATTTGGCTAAGAAAGAAATTGTTAGAAATGTAATTTTGATCAGTGGAGACAAACAACATCCAAAAAGATGTTCTTGTATTTGGAACATATTGTAAAGCTCACATTGTTAAGTTCTTATCACAAATGCTTCCTGATAATATTCACAGCATAGCTTATAAGAATTAGACAAGAATGCATCTGTTAAGTGCTGGTTAGAGCAGGGCTTTAACAAGGTTTTATAGCACTGGGAGAACAAATCTTTGTTATGCTGGGGGGCTGTGGGTAAGGCTTACCTTCCCTGTGCCTTTGTTGTCACACAGGATGATATTTTCTGAAAGTTTTCCCCTTGTCAAATAGATTTTTTTGCATGCTCAATGATTGTTTTAAAAAATGTATCGCTCAAAAAATAGCATTGTTCTGCAAGTATGGATGTTCAATCTTGTTTAATGTTGCTTTCTGCCCTTCTGCTCTCTGGCTCTTTTCTTTCCTCCTCCTGCTGCTTTCTCTGCAGTGACAGGTGCATTGCCTGGAAATGGTATTTCCTGTTTCAATCACCAACCTTAAAGGTGTAGTCATAGAATAGGAAGTTAGGCAGAAGGCTAACTAACTCATCTTATGTCAGCATGTTTTGAATTTCAATGTCCCTTTTTTTTATTGAGAGAACAATAGAAAACAATAGTCTGTGCCATAATCTCGACTTCATGCTAATGCACTAGACGCGCACTTCCTGGTGGTGAGTATTAAAAAATTAGGCTATTACTACTGTCTATTTATTACAACAAACCTCAAAGTTATATCAAAGCGAACATCTCTGTCCTCCCATAGGTCAGATGAAGGTCCTGCAGTCTTGTCAACATCTTTTTTTGGATGTGGGTTTTGCATCTAACAAAAAAGAAAAGAGGTACAGAAAATGAGAGAGGATAAAAAAGGCCTAACCCTCTAGGCCTAACCCTCTAGGCCTAATTCTCTCTTGCATTTTTAGCATACGTCTTCCTAAAAGGAGACCATGAATGGTGTGACTATTATATTAAGCGATATCAGACTTTAATCGGGCTAAGCCTTTTTTTTAGAAATTAACATCTAAAATACCTTTACGCCTTGGTTTCTGAAAAATAAAAGTTGCTAAGACACAACAAGCTTCACCGCCATTACACAAAACAGAATGACTAGGAACAACTGTTTGCCTTTGCGCTTGCGCAAGCTCTTTCAGAAAACAGTTTCTTGGAAGGGTCTCTAGGGGTCACTTGGGGTTATAATAGGGGTGTAAAACGATTTTTAATTTGAGCGCCGAGCGGTCTGTCCAATGCATGTATGTCCACTGTGACGAGCACAGAAAGAGGATCACCAGACAAAGATGACAACTCGAATATTAAACTTGGCAACTTTAACTCGAAACAATTTGTTCATTCCAAAACTTGATTAGTTAATGAGCATACATCGCTTCATCTAATGCACAATAATGATTTCTAAGGCTAAATTGATACTGTCGGCTCAACCATCAGAAACAACAAATAAACAGGCATTACTCAGCCTTTCACAAGCACTGATAGTCCTTATTACCGCAGACACTACTGCCGTTCAATACTTAAACTACAACTAGGATGCAAATGCTTTCACAAGACATTTGCTCCAAATAGCAATTAAACCAAACAATAACCCAACTTGCCTAATTCTAGTCAGAATTGCGAACGAAATCCTATGCATTTAATTTACCATTATTACAGGGGTTAAAAGGGAACTAGTCTACTTTTTCGAAGATTTGAGGCTGTATACAGACTAAAGTTTTAGCTTGATATGGTAATAACCTAATGGCAAAGAGGAGTGTAATTATGAAAATTATATCAATGATCAAACTTTCCGAATTTACTGTATAGATGAAGGTGAAATGGTGCTTTAGCGCCAGTTGAAAGGATCTCAGTCTCATCGCAGTAGTAGGTTAACTAATCGAAACCTCGATCCTGGTTGTGACGCTACCGTGGCTTGGCTCGGCTCGAACCCTAACCACAGGCCAACCACACTGAGCTCCTGACACCATGTGTCAGCTGGATTACACTACGGAGCCACAGCACCTTCAATTTAATTTAACCTTACCCACAACGCACCCATATTTCACCCACAGCACCTTTACAGTACGACCACGCTGATTCGCTTTCTAGCTACCCTACCACCCTAAAGGACAAGGTGAAGATGAAGTGGTATTTTAGCTTCAGTCGCTAGGATCTCACTAGTAGGTTAACTAATCGAAACCTTGACCCTGGCTGTGACGCTACCGTGGCTAGGCTCGAACCCTGACCACGCTGAGCTTCTGACACCACGAGTCAGCTGGATTACACCACGACGCCACAGCACCTTCTATTGTATTCCATTGACAAAAGGTAGGTCAACGGTATACAACATGTACAACATGTCAGCCAGACAACGACCGTGTCATAAATGTGCCATCAGATGTTGATTTTTGTCTGGTCCAAACATCCGAACAAAAAGGGCTATTAGGGTTCTCACTGAGGCACTGGAGACACTGTCTGTTTTAGAACAAGGTGCAAAGCAAGGGTAGTTCTATGGTATGGGTGTTAGCGGCAAAAGAAGAAAATAAGTTATGAATGTTATGTCACATTCGGATACGGTGGTCACGTTCTCACGCAAACTGTTTTTGTTTGGCTCTTTGCCCTTGTGAACTTATGTAAACTTTGACACGAAGCCCGACCCAACCTCCAAAACAATTCAATTCAAAACAACGCAGGTCATTGACGGAAGGACGAAGCGGACGAGCGTGTCTTTTACACATGACGTAAGCGTACAATCTTCAACTTGTTTTCTGGCATTTGTGGTTCTGTGACTTCTCCAGCTTGGATTCCAGTATTTAAGACAATTTTTGAGGTATAAATTGTTCAGTTACATTTACTATTATTTTGCTGTATTTCCGTTTCTTGCAAATCGAAATTTGTTTCGACTCCAACGCGTTGTTTATCTCGAGTCAATCTGGGCCTAATTTACGATTTTGCAATTTGAATAGACAGTTTATCTGGAACTCCCCTCCAATCTTTGGACAGGTATGAGTTGACTGATGGTAAAATAACAGTAAAAAGGACTATCCTATCGATATGCAGGCTATTTATGCTGAATCAAGTTTATAGGCAGGAGGGATGGATAGATACGTTTTGGGACTACCACCGGGAAACCTGGAGATAGCTAGACATCTTGCGAGGTTCTACTCAAGCACTTATGTTGTACCGTGCCCCCGTCGATCTGCAGTGCATCCAGAATCCAGCTGCAGATTTAGGCTCTTAGGGTCGTTTTTTTTGGGGGGGGGGTAATTTGTTCCCTGTTCCCTTGAGAAAGAAAATCCCCTTGTTCTCTGGAGTTATGTAGGATTATTTTTCAGATTCCTGGTCAAGCAGATTGATAGGGAGGATTTTACCTGCTGATCACTGTTTTAATTTTGGCCATGTTCCCTTGTTCACATTTCACTCAAAAACCATGGTTTTAGTGCCATGTATGGAATAATGAAAATATACAGTAAATTCAAGCTTGACTCTGTCCTGAAATGGGCATGAAGGTGAAGGTGAAATGGTGTTTTAGCACCAGTCGCTAGGATCTCAGTAGTAGGTTAACTAATTGAGACCTTGACCCTGGCTGTGATGCCACCATCCAGGGTGCATTCCATGTTAAGTCCACGCCGAAGATTTTGTGATATACGCCAAAAAAACAATAAATTTTATTGTTCAAAGGCAAGTTGCACGCTGAAAGATCTTCAGGCCTAAGTACATGAAATGCACCCTGGGGCACCATAGATGGGCTCGAACCCTGACCACACTGAGCTCTTGACACCACAAGTCAGCTGGATTACACCACGATGTCCAGCACCTTGGACGTCTGTTCACCCATAGTCATAATTTTCAATTGCAATTTCAATGTACATTTGTAAATATGTAATTTTGCTAATGCTAAAACAGATTTTGCAGCTGGGTTTTGTATGCAAGCACTTGTCACCATATTGAACCAGTCTGTCTTTGAAACAATGAATTTCAAAAAAAATCACTATACTGTTGAAAGTTTGCTCAAAATGAATGAAGTTTTGAAAAACATTATCTACGAGTTTTGAGTTTTATTTAATCTTCCACTAGGCTGATTTTTCTACACAAATTGAGCAGCTATGGTTTTTGAAATGTACAAGTTTTGAAAAATATCTTCAATTTCAGCTAGGAGTCAGGTTCCAAAGTGCTTCACTCTTAATAACGATAATAATGTCATCCTGAAGCTTTCAAGCGATTTGATTAGCAGGCACCCTCCCCTCAGACGTGGCAGAAAACTTCAAGTCAATCCACCTTCCAAAGTGCACATAGTGGAGCATTTAGAACCAACCATTGTTAGAAATAACAGTTCAAATAAAAAAGCTGCCACCCTGCGTACAGAAAAATCAGCCTTGTGGAATACCAGCTTTAAACTTGAACCTCAAGTTCCTGCTTTAAAAAAATTTTTATTTAAGTACGAAAATTTTCTCAAAAGTTTCTCAACTGAACTTTTTCTCACACATTATCATACAAAAATAGAAGCTTCTAGAAACACACATGACAAAAAATCAACACCCAATTATATATTTAAGTACCACTGTGAAACTCCAGAAATTTATGTTTGAGGGTATTTAGTTCTACAGTTTCTTATTTTTTTTTATCTCCTGACTCAGTTTCTTATAAATAGTTTCTTATGAAAGAAATCCTTTTGAATACACGTCAGTGGACTTTCTGTTATCCCAAGAAAAGATTTATCTTTGCTACTCAAATATTTATTATTCTTGTTTTCATTCAACAGTGTAACAAATGTTGAAGAGTTGAAACAAGTTTACAAAAGAAGGTCAAAGTCATACGTAAAACACTGGGTTTTTCTGTCATATATCAAAGATTCAAATATCTTTGTTTGGTGATAGTTTGTACAGTGAGTGACCTTGAGATGGTGTTTGTGTAATGTCTGAAAAGACCCCAAATCATTTGTAGCTTGATTGAAATTTACTGGACATGGCTGGATTAGTGGAACCAGAACTGCCTGATTATATATTCAATGGTGAGTGTGAAACTTCTAGAATTTTCTAAATCTACAATGTTAGCTGTTTGTAGCTTAGTTTATAGTTGTTTCCTGTAGCTGGCAACATTCCAGTTTGCTTGTTTGGCCGAATTTCAGGTCTCATTCACTCAGCAGTCATTTTGGAATATCAGTTCCAGACCTCTGGCAATGAGGGTGGTCATTGCCAGCCGGTATTTTACTTACACAAATGATTTCATCATGATGTTTTATAAGAAAATTTTAAGAAAAAACACCAGGCTGAAATTTGGGGAAACGTTTTTGCCACCTCCAAAGCTATTTGAGATTTGCACAAGAAAAGCTCACCAGCAAAAAGCCCTTGCCTGAAAATGCATTTTAAACATGTTTTCAAGAAGGGTAGGGGTTGACAAGTGAAAATCGCTTCAAAAATAAGAAACAGGCAGGCTGAGTGTTCTTATACAAACAAACCTGTACTCAGCAGTTCTTTAACGTCCACCTTTTTCACATTCTCAGTTCTAAAAGATGCTGACCTCCATGGTACAAATAACTGATGGTAACTCTATGTTAACATCTCCAGCTCAAAGTCTTTGCAGCCTATGGGGCTAGGGGATAAAATCGCTCTGAATCTTTTCACGCAGCATCTGGAACATTTTGGTGCCTAATTTTTTTGTGAATTGAAATTGAAAATAATTTTTAACACTTGCACTCTTACAAAAAAATAACCGCTCCATCTTGAAATTTCACCATGTTCCTGGGGGGAGGATGCAATATGTATAATTGGGGTACTGGGGACATGCAGCCCAGAATGGTATCAATTTTCACAATTTTGGTATAAGGATGATGTCGGTTTTCACGATTTTGGTGTTTTGGTATAAGGAACGGTCTCCATTTTCACAATTTTTATGTTTGAAGAAAGGGAAATAGGTATAAGGTCAGGTATACATTTTTGAAAAATTGGTATAATGTCAGGTATGTTTTTGATGCTTTGGCGGCACGTCCCTTACAAAATTTGATCTAGTGCCCCGGAGCATGTTACAGTGACAGTAATAAATTTTTCTTTCAAGCAATCGCTGGAGTTGCTTCACGTCAGTGTGAATTAGTGTTTCTTCACTATTGTAAATACTAACATTGAACAATGTACAATTACAATTACAGTAGACTTATATGTAATGGTTAAAAAATTCTCTTACAAAAGCTTTTGTTATTTCTGTAGATTTATTTCCAATGGAATCAGAAATCAACAACTGGGTGAATCATGATTTCTGGTATACAAATCAATGCATTGATCATTATGATTCCAATCGATTCCCAACAATGGAGTTACCGTTATCAATAGACACTACTTCTGATTCTCATCAACCAGTTGATCAATCTGGAGCAAGCCCATTAAGCACGTTTTCTTCAGCATCTGTTAATTCGCATTCGCAGCCTGCTTTGAATGGTCTTCTGGTTGCAGAAAATCGAGATTTATCACAGAATAATCCCACTGCTATGAGTGTAGACAATGATAATTCCATTCCATCGCTTTATGTTGTTGGTGGTGATCGAATGTTTGTTACAAGCCCGAGTATCTCTATCCAAAGCCCGGCGTCTTCAAATGGTATGAAATTTTTCATGTATTTCTTGTTGTTAAAACTTAGCTCTTCCTTCTTCTATAGAGTTACCGAATGTTGGAACAATTTGGGAATAGAGCTACAAGAATTATTAAGTCGCAATTGAGATTAAACAGCATGTCCCTACTAATATCCAAAAACACAATTTTCGGAAAAAGAGTAACCACCCCGTGGGTCCAAGCAACAACCTAGCCTTGAACACGATTAAGCCATAGGACAACACTCACTTGGCAACCCAAATTGTTCAGAAAACTACAACGAGGATTGTTTGAAATCATTGGCAAAGATAGATCTTGATTCATTTTGGAGTTTTGGAATCTGTCCCCATCAAAGCCAAAAGGCCAGTTCGGTTTAGACAGAAATAGTTCGTTTTCTCACTTGGACTCTTCAAATAATTCTATTGGTCTTCCCGCTGTATCCCGCTAGCTGATTGGTGTTTAAGACCCCATTTACACGGGATCGGACCCAAAAGTATCCGGATACTTTTGGATCAGATCCAGCCCGTTTACACGAGACCTCCATGGGATCAGAACCGTGCTGGATCGCTTTTGAAAGCGATCCCGAAAGTATGCGGATAGCGGATCCAAAAGTATACGGATCCATCAGGTCCCGTGTAAACGCAAGGCCTATCCGAATACTTTTGTGTTCGGATCCATTTGGATCCGATCCCGTATAAACGGGGTATAAGACACAATGTCAGTACAGCGCTACTTTCGCTTTCCGATCCGTGTTTGGGTATTAATTCCGCCTGTGTCAATTTTTTCGGTCTGTTTCGGACGTTTATATTCTGAGGAGTCTCAGACGAAAAAAGCTTTTAAGTATGTCAAAAAATGTTTCTGCTGTTTCTCACAATTTTAAAATTTGTACTACCCAAAGACTAATTCTCAATGCAAAGTTTGTCGGCACGAGTGTGAAGCAAAAATAAAGAAATGAAAAAATCTGACAGATTTGATGTCCTTAATAGAAACAGCTCGTCACACTACCAAACCTTCCGTTTCACTTGATCGTTTATTAAAGACCCTTGATTACTCGAATCTAAGTCCTATCATAAAGAAATACTAGTGTATAATTTTTGGGTCATTGATCATATTCGTTTCTTGACCCATCGAATAGTTTTTATTATTCTTTTCCAACCCCTATTGTCATATAATCCGATTTCTGATAACAAATAAAGGTTCTTACTAGTAGTTTCTTGAAGTATAGAGTTGGTTTAGTGATTTGTTTGAATTCTTTGCATTAAAAACGTTATACTTTGCCGATTTTGAATCCAGTTCGTTTTACCACACCATGCCTGACGCTGACCCAAAATCTCGTAAGTTTGTGTTTTTGGATTGTTTGTATTTATATTTGAACGCTCATGCCAAATTTTAAGACCAATTATATTGATCTTTATCGTTATCCTAAATAGTTTGTTGTTGTAACTTTTCGCATTGTTCAGTTCAGTTGTAGTTATGCGATCATAGCATGCAGTCGTCCTATCTTGTTTCTCGGACTTATTCTCGCAAGGTTGAGAATATAATTGTCTTTTGAAAGACCAATTTTGTAAGAACACGAGCCTGGGTTTTGCCTAGATTTTGAGAACAAACTAACATTAGTCGAGGTTGGCCTTTGCATAAGCCCTGAGAATAATGGCTGAATACTGTATGAAAGTAAGACTGTAAGACCGATAGTAAAAAGCAAGTGAACAAAGAAATTGACAAGCATGTTGCATTTTTTACACAATCCTTGTACGACTCCCACCTTCACCGTTCATTATACTTGCATCGTACTTAACCGTCCTTGCGCCAGTTCGAAAGACTGGGTCGCTAAAGGTCTGCGAGTTGTAAAGTTTGAGAATGACTATTTGTCATGCCATGCGCCCCACGCGACCAGCTTCATTTCTGACACCTTAGCTTGGACCCGACCAGCATTTGCATAGACAATTAAGGTTGTTTGCTTTCGTTCTTATATCTAAAAATATTTAATATTTTCCTAAATTGTTTTGCAGTGTTCAGTGAATCGTGCTGCTCGTCTCCTTCTCGATCTGCCTCTTTGACACCAAGCAGTGACGCTGATTTTGCTTTTAATCACGAGGGCCAAATGATCAACTTATTGCGAAGTGACAAGGGAATCGATCTGTTTGCAAAAGCACATGATATTTCAAAAACCGAACTGATCAATTTTCTTGATATGAAAAAACATGGTGATGATGTTGATAATCAAGGTCATAAGAGTCCTGTTGAGAATGAGGAAAAAATTGGTGAGTGCCTAATGTTGTAACAGGAATATTCGACACATTCAGATTCTTTACGATTATCACAACGATAATGGTTGATGATAATGATGGGAGCAATAATGATGATAATGATGATAATAATTAAGATGGTGTTATTGACGATAAGGGTTATGATGATGATGACCATAATAATAATGATGATCATGATGATGATGTTGGTGGTGGTGGTGGTGATGATGATGATGATGATGATGATGATAATGTAAATAATGATAATGATGATGATGATGATGCTGTTGGTGGTGATTATGATGATGTTGGTGGTGATTATGATGATGATGCTGTTGATGATGATGATCAAGATTATGATGATCAAGATGACATTACCCTGTGTACCAGACCCTTACCAAAAAGTAAGTGATAATTTATAAAATTTGGAGTCTGGTACACAGGCTAGATGACATTGGTGATTAAGATGATGGTGATGATCATGATCATGATGATGATCATGATCATGATCATGATGGTGATGATGATGATGATGATGATGGTGATGATGATGATGATGATGGTGATGTTAATAATGGTGATGATGATGAAAACATTTTATCATTGCGTTTTGAATGGAAGTTTATTCGGAATCAGATTCTAATTGCAGCCTTATTTTCACAGTGTTTCTGCCTTTTCTGTTAGAACCTAAAAATGTATACTGATTGTCCAACACCATATTTTAAACTTTTCTATATAATTTTAACAAAGCTGAACAATTATTCTGAATATTTCTAGACACGCACCATAAACGCAGAAGACACCGCGGGACTTACTCGAAAAATACATGTTTGCAAGTTATTGAATTCGTGAAGAAAGGCTACAGTGCGAGGGCTGCTGCTAAAAAGTTTGGTATTCCAAAAAGTACTGTTCATAATTGGTTACATGAAGATGTTACTACTAGACCAGAGAAAGGTCATCGTAAAAAAGGTAAGTATTGGTTATTCATGTTTTGAATTCGTAGTTAAAAGACTGTTTTAACGCTAACCGTAAGCACACCTCTCCTTAATCAGCTTGGGCTAAGAGTCAAGAGAAGAATGATTAAAGTGAGAGGAACAAAGGCGTTGAAGGTGGGAGGAAGAATTTCCTTCTTTGCCCCATATCCAAAGCAAGCCGGAATCTGCCCAATACAGTCCCAGATTGATAGTTATACTATGTTTATATGGGGTTGTGTGTGCCATTTTTGGGCTTGAAAGACCAAAAGAGCAAAAAAACCAAAAAGACCCAAAAACTAAACCTTGAAAGACCCAAGAACCCATGTTTTTGGGCTTGAAAGCCATTTTGGGGTGACGAAAGATAACTAGTCCATAATAATCTCCGCATTGTGCTGAAATAAAAGTAACAGGTCCGGAGCAAGTTTAGCGCCCCCTTATTTCGCAGTTTCGTTGCAAAGACTACCTTATGTTTTTTGACTTGCAATAAAAGTATTATAGCTACAGCGGCGTACGGGCAGATATATTTTAGTTTCTACAAAAATATGCTCGAAATCAGGCAGTTTTTTTACCGAAAATGGCTAGCTTTTTTGAAGATTTTCTCAAATTAAGGTGGCTGAACCTGCTCTCTGACTCAGGTAACGCCTATGAAAATAACTATGAGTTCAGATGGAATATTTCGCAATAGACCTTTTTAAAGAGGCCTGGGCCGGGCGCAACATTTTTCTGGAAAATGGTAGACATTTTCAGTAAGGGAATCGTCTCTGCGTGCAAAAACTGGAATTACAGTCGTTTCAGGGGATGTTGTGCATCAAATTTTACTTCAAATTCAAATTAAATTCGAGTAAATGTGAAAGAAAGGCTTCAAATTCAGCCATATCTACTCAAGGAGACAGTTTATGAAGCATTTTCCTGTTTGTAAGTTGCTTGTATCTTGTTTCCTGAGTTTCTGCACATGTTTTCAACTTTTATAGTTTCAGATTCCTTTACTCTCTTTTCTTCCATTTTTCGTAAGTTTGGAGCAAAATTTGCTGAATTATCTCCCTAAAACGACCATAATTCCAGTCGTTGCACACGGAGAGGATTCCCTTACTGGAAACGTCTACCATTTTCCAGAAGATGTCGCGCCCGACCCAGGCCTCCTTGAAAAGGTCTATAGAATGTCACGCTTTCGGCTGCCCTGGATACCACAGACAAATCTATCAGAAAGACGACCACGAGTGAGGTTTTGTTGTGAAAGTGAATGCCCCTTCGTCTATTTATCTCCTTCCCAGCTACCTCACTCTGTACTGCTCCAGCGGCTACGGCTCCGGTACTCAGGTTAGCCTTCGACGCTTCCTGCGATGACCTGAGTTATTTCGCTGAATGCAACAGAAATCAATAGTGCAGGAGATTAGTGCAGAAATACATCAGGATTGTGCAAATTGTGATACAAGCACCAAAATTTCAGAAAACACTAAGTTTGATACGCTGAAAAAGATGTGATATGGACCCAAATCATATCTTGCCCCTAAGTTCTATTTTTAGACTGGGGTACTCTGGACCAGACCCCTTACCGTACCATTTACCATAAACAGAGAACGCCAGGTCATAGAACGTCACAATTCACAATTTAAAGGCAGTTTGATACGCTGAAAAAGATGTGATATAGACCCAAATCATATCTTACCCCTAACTTCTATTTCTAGACTGGGGTACTCTATCCCAGACTCCTAATTGTACCATTGGCCATAAACAGAGAACGCCAGGTCATAGAAAGTCACAATTCTCAATATAAAGGCAGTTTGAAACGCTTAATAATATGTGATATAGACCCAAATCATATCTTACCCCTAACTTCTCTTTTTAGACTGGGGTACTCTGGTCCAGACCCCTTACCGTACCATTTACCATAAACAGAGAACGCCAGGTCATAGAAAGTCACAATTCTCAATATAAAGGCAGTTTGATACGCTTAATAATATGTGATATAGACCCAGATCATATCTTACCCCTAACTTCTATTTTTAGAATGGGGTACTCTGTTCCAGGCCCCTAATTGTACCATTGACCATAAACAGAGAACGCCAGGTCATAGAAAGTCACAATTCACAATATGAAGGCAGTTTGATACGTTAAAAAAGATTTGATGTAGACCCTATTTACATCTTACCCCTAAATTCTATTTTTAAATTGGGGTTTGATTGACCCAAGCTGTAGGTATCCATTCATCTGCATAAAATTCGCTTTTTTTCTTTTTCAAATCTTACATTTTGAAGTATGTTAAATGTTTGCAAATATAAGACAGAAATAGAACAATAATGGTTTGTAGCGGAAATAGCTGACCAAAGTTATGAAAGTTGAACTTGACTATCATCAGGAAATACTGTATCATACAGTTGACTAAAAGTTTTAACGCTCATTTGGAACACACACAGTTATCTGAAGACACACGAAAACGTACGAAATCTGAAATGTAATCATGGGCTAAAATCTAAAATGTCGAATGGAAGAATTTGAGTAGCTATGTCAAAAAGAAAGTTTGAGTTAGTAAGTATCTCTGAGAGTTTTAGCCCTGACAGCAACCTAGTTTTAAAAAAGACCGATTGGAACTTGTGTTTAGTTTGCCAGTCAGATTTAAATGAGAAATTAGTCTGCCCGTCAAATTCCAAACGCAAGGATAAATTTGCTGGTTATAAAAGTCTTCTAGAAGGCATTCATAATTTTCAAAAGATAAAAGAGCTTCCACATGATCTTAGTTCTGGAAGACTTTAGTTAGAAACACTGATCGAGAAAAATGCCAAATATCACAAGTCGTGTAAAAACAAGTTTGATCCTCATCATTTGGATCGGATACAGTTCACATCCGAGGAACTAGAAGAAAACAGTGCAACTGCTTCGTTGCAGAATGATGCCATAAATTCGACCGAGAACCCTGTTTCTAGAACTGTTACCAGGTCTTCCTACAGTAGCAGTAATTTTCAGAAGAACCGTTGCTTTTTCTGTGATTGTGTTGATCAGGAGAAAACCTCCGATCAGCGAAAACATTCCAACTTTTTCATAGTGTGAGGGAAGCAGCTACCGAATTGGAAGATTCAAGACTTATTGCGAAACTAAGTGAGGGTGATTTGGTAGCGACTGAGGCACAATATCACAACAAATGTCTAACTGCACTTTATAATAAGCAGAGAAGTAAGCGAAGTGCAGTTAAAAATGAAGAGGACGAGAGAAAATGGTCAACGGCATAATTTTGTACGAAATTACTGAGTACATGAAGCGCATGTTGTGTACCAATGATACAGCACCTGTATTTAAGCTCAGTGACTTGGTATCATTGTTTTGTAAGAGGCTAGAGCATTACGGGTATGAATCAAAACGAACAGATGTTCATAGCTCACGTTTGAAGGATAGCATTTTGCAAAATGTACCAGAATTAGAAGAAACCAAGATCGGTCGCGATATTCAGCTGAACTTTAAAAGAGACACTGGGAGAGCAGTCTTTACTGCTTGTCATAATGCAGAGAGTGACGGAATGTGCCTTTCTCGGGCTGCTATGATAATTAGAAAGGCGATGTTTGATGAATTTCCGCAATTCGAAGGAACTTTCGGTGAAAATGCAAAGAAAATTCTGTTCCAAAAGTGCTTTTACGTTTTATTGCAATGGTGTTGGAGGGGGGAGACATAGAACCCGATTTTGATGAAGCTGAACAAGAGAATGAAGCTGCACTTTCAATTTCACAATTGATAAGATTCAATTCTTTAAAAAGGAAGAGAAAGGAAGAAGCGTCCCACCAGAGGCATCTCATCCAGAGAGAAACACCACTGCCTCTTTATACAGGATTAGCGATTTACACGGAAACTCGTAACAAACATTTGATAGAACGGATGTCATCGCTTGGTTTAAGCGTTTCTTATGATCGAGTGAAGTGTATACAAGAGTCCTTAGCTGTGCACCTGTGTAACACCTTTAAAGAACGAGGGACAGTTGCTCCAATGCAGTTGCAAAAAGGATTATTTACAGTGGCTGCCATCGACAATCTTGACCAGAATGCCAGTTCAGCAACTGCTAAATCTCATTTTCATGGTACGGCAATTTCTTTGTTTCAGTTCGGTAAAGTAGATGATACGACGAAGAAGACTAGAGTATTTAAAGCGAACGAGAAGCCAATGAGCGATATTTCATTGCCAGATTACTACACAGAAATTGAACCATTTAGCGAGGCAAAAAGCGAGTTACCAATGCCGCTAACGAACACCACAACTCATGTTCCTGCAACAGATGCAATTGATAATTCTAGAGAATGGGTCGAAAACGTTAATAAAATCTTAAACGATGAATATCAAGTCGACAGCTTGGAGGAAAGTAAAACAGCATTATGGTCAGCATTTTATTCAAGAAAGCAGCAAGCTCCATCTTTATCACCATGCGAAAATGCCATGCTTCCACTTATTAACGAAAGCATTAATTCAAAGGCAGTAGTTAGACATTGTCTAAAGATTATTAGCAAAACTGTACAGGATTTGAACCCAGGACAGATCGCGATAGTTACCGCAGATCAGCCAGTTTTTGCACTGGCTAAGCAGGTGCAGTGGCAGCATCCTTCAGAATTTGGAGAAGATAAAATTCTAGTCATGATGGGAGATCTCCATATTGAAATGGCATTTATGGATGCGATTGGAGATTGGTTGGAAGGTAGTGAGTGGGAGGAGATATTTGTTGCCGCTGGGGTGACAACACCAGGAACTAGCAAGACATATCTTTCAGGGCATAACGTTAAAAAATGCCGGTACGCACATCAAGTTTCACTAGCTGCTTTGCACCATTTGTTAATGAAAGATTGGCAACGTTACATCAAAGATCATCAATGCGAAATTTCTCTTGACAAATGGATCGAAAAGAGAAGAAATGAATGTGCCCAATTTGAGTATTGGTATACAGTTTACGAGCTTGAGTCACTACTACTTCAATTTGTAAGAAGCATCAGGGAAGCCAATTTTCTTTTATACCACGACACATTGGAACAAATTGCCCCATGGATCTTCCTACTGGATCACATCAATTACGCTCGCTGGTTATCTGTGTATCTGCAACTTTTGAGAGAAATGCCGGTACGTCATCCAGACATTAACATGCAGTTTCAACGTGGTGAGTTTGTTATTCAGAAAGGAAATCGAAAATTTTCATGCATTGGTATAGACCAAGCCCATGAGCAAAATAATAAAGTGGTTAAGGGGGCTGGAGGTGTAAAGGGAATACTCGATAAACCAAATGCATTACTAAAGTGGATGATAGCTGGACCGGAGATGGGAATGATGGTTAAGGAATATGAAGTTTTGCTGGGAAAGCATGATGACAACAACGAAGCGAGACATCATGAGGACACGAATGCATTCGAAAAGAGATTTAAGAAAGATGTGAGATCATTTGTTCAAGTTCTAGAAAATGAAGGAAGCCCTTTTTCAGAAGAAGAAGATATCTTGGTTACATTGATAAGTAAAGTCATAATGAATAAAGATGTAGTTCAATCCATGAGGGGAGCCAGGGCAATTGGCAAGTTACAATATAACAACTTTATAGAAGACAGAATAAGTACCGGAAAAATATCTATCCACGAGGTCATTAAGAAAAATAAATTATGTCTGTTCAGAGGCAAGCATACTGTAGTCACACCTAAAGAGAAGCTGAAATTCAATGCAATGAAACAGGACTGCAAGCTCTTTGCTAGCTTGTACATTATTTGTCAAAGTAGGGAATGCGATTTGAAAAGTTTCTTCTCGCATGAAAATCATTCATATCCTCCGTCAATTTCTTCGTATGGACAACTAAGGCAAACTTCAAAGTCTGACACACTGAAGGTTCTAGGCTCAATCTTTAAGCCTGAGGCACTAAGACCGTCGCATGTGTCTTGTGTCCTCCTTGATGGTGCTGCTGTTGTTCACATGGTTGCTCCTAAGAAGTCCAAAACATTTGTCGAATATGCAGAGAACGAGTTTGCTGCTTATGTAAGAAGCTTTTTCAAAGAAGATGATATAAAGAGAATCGACCTGATATTTGATGTGTACAAAGAAAACAGTATCAAAGAAGGAGCTCGACAGAAACGCGGAAAAGGGATGCGGCTTAGAGTAGTAGAGTCTACTCTTATTCCAAAAAACTGGAAAAATTTCCTTAAAGATAGTGAAAATAAGGAGGAGCTTTTCAAATTTTTAGCCAAATCTGTTGTCAATTGCATTTCGGCAGACAAGGTAGTTGTAGTTACATTAATGGATCAAGTGTTGACAAATGGGGCAACAGTTCTGCAGAATCAGTTAAGTCCTTGCAATCACGAAGAAGCCGATACGAGGCTTCTTCTACATGCATCAAATTGTGGCTTGCATGGTCATAACAAAGTCTTGATAAAAACTGTCGACACTGACGTTGTGATCATTGCGTTGTCTCAGTTTTCACATTTGAATATAAAGGAGCTCTGGATAGAGCTTGGTTCTGGGAAAGATACGAAGTGGTATCCCATACAAGAAATTGCGTCTGCCGTTGGTCTTGACATCTGCTCTGGCATCTTGTTCTGGTATGCGATGTCTGGATGCGATACAGTATCTGCATTTGCTGGGAGAGGAAAAATTCTTGCTTGGAAGACATGGCAATTCTTTTCAGAAGTCACGAGTGTTTTCAAGCGTTTGTCAAACAATCCCAAACAGATATCAGAGGAAGACTTTGCTACTCTGGAACGATTTACTGTCTTATTGTATGATAGATCTAGTACAATTACAGATGTCAATGAAAGTCGCCAGTGGTTATTTACAAAGAAATCAAGGTCAATTGAACTAGTACCTCCTACAAAAGATGCGCTGTTTCTGCACATGTTACGAGCTGCATACCAGGCCGGGTGAGTCTGAGTCTTCAAGTTTTTGCTCCAATAACTTCTCCCAATTAAGGGTTTTCATTACCACCATAGCAATCTAATGAGAGCAAGCCTTACCGTAATTCTAATTTTATTTCAGCTATGTATGGAATCAGAGTTTGGTTAAATTACAATCATTACCAGATGTTACTAAATGGGGTTGGTTATTTACAGATGGTGCTCTTGTTCCCCGATGGTTAACACTAGAGCCTGTTTCCAAAGCATTAAGTGAGCTAAAGCACTGTCGTTGTAAAAAAGGGTGTGCCGTAAGATGCTCGTGCAAAACTGTTAATCTGCCGTGTACTGAAATGTGTAGCTGCAATGGACAATGTCTGAACGTAGTCAACTGACCTCTCTTCTACGAAAGTAAAGGTACTTCTTTCACAAACTTCATGCCATGTAATCATGCAATTTGTTAAGTTAAGGAACAATATGTTTTGTCTTTCAACGCTCTGTGTTCTTTACAATCTTTGCGCGCAAAGCTGTGAATTTTTTGTCTTTAGTATTCATGAACATTCACTGTACAATAAGGGATCTTGACCAGAGGTACAATGGTACGATTAGGGGTCTGGACCAGAGTACCCCAATCTAAAAATAGATGTTGGGGGTAAGATATGATCTGGGTCTACATCACCCCAGTCTAAAAATAGAAGTTAGGGGTAAGATATGATTTGGGTCTATATCACATATTATTAAGCTTATCAAACTGCCTTTATAATGTGAATTGTGACGTTCTATGACCTGGCGTTCTCTGTTTATGGTAAATGGTACGGTAAGGGGTCTGGACCAGAGTACCCCAGTCTAAAAATAGAAGTTAGGGGTAAGATATGATTTGGGTCTATATCACATATTATTAAGCTTATCAAACTGCCTTTATATTGAGAATTGTGACTTTCTATGACCTGGCGTTCTCTGTTTATGGTAAATGGTACGGTAAGGGGTCTGGACCAGAGTACCCCAGTCTAAAAATAGAAGTTAGGGGTAAGATATGATTTGGGTCTATATCACATATTATTAAGCTTATCAAACTGCCTTTATAATGTGAATTGTGACGTTCTATGACCTGGCGTTCTCTGTTTATGGTAAATGGTACGGTAAGGGGTCTGGACCAGAGTACCCCAGTCTAAAAATAGAAGTTAGGGGTAAGATATGATTTGGGTCTATATCACATATTATTAAGCGTATCAAGCTGCCTTTATATTGTGAATTGTGACTTTCTATGACCTGGCGTTCTCTGTTTATGGCCAATGGTACAATTAGGGGTCTGGGATAGAGTACCCCAGTCTAAAAATAGAAGTTAGGGGTAAGATATGATTTGGGTCTATATCACATCTTTTTCAGCGTATCAAACTGCCTTCATATTGTGAATTGTGACGTTCTATGACCTGGCGTTCTCTGTTTATGGTAAATGGTACGGTAAGGGGTCTGGACCAGAGTACCCCAGTCTAAAAATAGACCTTAGGAGCAAAATATGATTTGGGTCTATATCTTGTATCACAATTTGCACAATTGTTCTGCTAATCTCCCTCACTACAATGAGAACAACTGATATTAAGCCAGTGAAACATGAGTGCGTATCTAGAAAGTTCAAAAGTCTCATGTATACAGTAGCGGTGTTTAATTCTCAGAATCTCTCTTTACAAAAGATTTGTTGCACGACAAACACGAGGACGTCGAACATGAATATCAAAAGAATGTTACAGAATTGGGCAATTCTTTAGCTCAGACATCCCTTAAAGACGAATCGTTGGCACTTCAAAACTGCTCTTCTTTGGTTAAAATTAAAAGGGAAGAGCAAAACAAGCAAGGAATTGCACAAGATTTCAATGTTAGACCAACAACGAACCACAGTTCGCAACTTGTCAAGTTATTAACTTCAAATAACAACAAAATGGCAAAAATCAAAACTGAACCTGTCACTGATAATTTCGAAACAGAAAAAGATGACAATTACCGTGAGTATTTTTGTTTTTTTTCTCTGCATATTCGGTCGTTTATAAGGAAGTTGAGGCTGAAAATTCCCAAAAAATTAAGGAACTGTAAGGAACTGTAAGGAACTGTCGAGGCTCGGATGAAAAACCAAAAATAATTTTTTTCAAGAACAAGACGATTTGTACGGAATAATTACAGAATAACAATCTATTTCCTATCGTTCTGCCAAAAAAGACTCCATTTATATTTGAAAAATGAAGCAAGTTTATAGTATTTGCTGTAAAAATTAGTATTCAAACATTTCTCACGACAAGGAACAATATAAAGATTTTTAGCCTCATTTTCTTGAAAAATTAAGGAACTCCAGCCTCAACTCAGACCAAAGGTTCCTTATCGGACACAACTTTTCGCCAAGAAACTGTTGAATAAAAAACGTGTAGTGCAGCCTTTGTCCTGATCCTGATATTAAGTAGAATGATTACCTGAGTCCCAGTTATCCCTCGTGAGACCGAGGCTAGCACTAAAAGGAGATCGCTCAAACTGGTAGTTTGAGCGTCCAGCAATTCAATTCAATAGCGAAACTACGACTCAGGTAATCAGTCTAGATATTAAGGCCCTGGCCAAACGATCAAACGTTGTTTGTCAGACATTTTTGCTTCCGTCAAGCAAAAAATGTTTTCACAAACATTGACAAACAAATTTAGCCTACTTTTTTGTAAAGCAATGTTTTGTGGTGTGGCCAAAAGTTCAAACATTGCTTGTAAAGCAAATCTCAAAGGTTTGACCAACAATGTTTCATCGTTTGGGCAGGGCTTTGAGTTTTAGTTTTACTGCACAGCCTCCAAGCCTAGCTCAAAGCTCTCAACATTTCATTGAAGAAGACTTACACTTTTTTTTAATAAGCAATTTGACTTTCGTTCAGCCCTCAAAGTTGCTTAAAATTTTAGAAATTTCAGCCCTCAAAGTTACTTAAACGTTGCTTAACATTTTTTGTTTCTACTAACCACCCCTGACTTCGCGGGTCAAAATCGTCATCTGTTAGGCCTACAACATGACTTTTGGGAGACAGTAAGTGGAAAAACGTTATCTAACGAACATCAACATGCAAAACATAAGCACGAAGAACAATTTCCTAACACAAGAAAGAGAATAAGCTTGGTTGTTTGACTTCTTAGTTGCTTACAGTAGTTCAATTGAGCCCTCACGTTTCTTAATGTTAAGGTCAACTAAGCCCTAATTGCTTATTAAAAAAAGTGTAACTATTTCGCAGCGAAATTCAGCTATGTTGAGAGCGCGGTGTTCAAACGCATTCAATATTTCACTGAAAATTTCGTTGCATCACTGAAAAACATATTGAAGAATGGAAATGCTGAGCTGATGTGCTGAAGATTTTTCAGTTGCGTTTCATGTCCGCTTTACTGAACAAGACTGAACTACACTGAACACCATTCAACATCATACAACTAATCATAGATGATAGAGGTGTTCACATGCTCCAAACATTACTACGAACAATGTTGTTCAGCCTTGTTCAGTATAATGTTGAGAGCTGTTGAACCAGGCTTAACAATAAAGGATTCGATGTAGCCGTTCCTTATAAGCTTGTCGTCATAAGCCGGCCGTTTCTAGCCGGTATAGATGAGTGTAAATATGTGTGTAAATGAACTGAATAAAGCTTCTTTTAGTGCTAAAATTTAATTGAGTAATTTTTCTTTCAGTTAACATCGACTGGAATTTCGATGAACTACTGCACCCTGAAGACTGGATCGAGCATGAGCAATGGTACAAACAGCAGTATCTTCATCATTATGATCATTATTATAATAAAGACAACAACGCAAAGAACCGAAAATGTTATGGGTCGTACTCAAATGAACATCGTATCAAGGCAACGGAGTACGTGCGATCGGGAAACACGCTATCTGCCGCGTCAAAAGAATTCAATATACCAAAATCTACCATACATACATGGCTAAATGAAGGTAATACTCCATGTGAACTTCCTACTGAAGTTGAAAATGCAGTTGTTGATCAAATCGAACAAGGAAAGGACGGTGAAACATCGCCTAATTTAATTATTATCAAGAAAAAGGCCGAAGAGGTCGCTTCACCTCGTGTTGATAAATTCAGGCCTAGTTTCGCGTGGTGTCGTGATTTTATGAAACGTCATTATATGGACAAGGCGGACGCCGTTGATTCGAAAAGAATTTGCAGGGAAAATGGCGCTGATCACAAACCTAGCATTAATGACCTCGTTTCGGTGCTAGGCCTCGCACCCAATCATTCCGAACACGTGACTGAAGTGACGGGAAGTATGATGTGAAATTTGGAAATATACTCAAATGCATATGATTTGAATTTGAAATACACTGAGTCAGATATTTATGAAATTGTGTGAATAGTCGAATTATTGATTTACGCGGATTTGATTTCGCCACAGACTGATTCTGCAAAGCACTAGAGTTTGTTAATTGAATGCCTGGGAGAGGTACTCGTATGTTTTGACCTACGGGGACGTGCCCCGAACAGAGTATCGCTTTCAGATATTCAACTTCAAGACCGGGTGTCATTTCGTTTCTTCTTATGACCGAGTGACAGGGTTTTCCTTGCAATGGTTTGACTCTGCAACCCTCTGCGACAGATCGATGTTGTACAATTCAGGCAATATAGTCGCCAAATTTGCATTTCTTTGTTTATTCTTTTTAATTGTATTTTTATGTATTTGTATTATATACTGTCAGTGTGCTTGTATTACCAATTTAATTGATTGTTCATGTCTGATTCATTAGCTACGCAAATGGTTGCGAATGTTAGGGTTAGTTCTGTACGCTAGCGAATCTACGCTCTACTGTGGTTGATACTGTGGTGGGTTTTTTGCGTACTTTGGTGGATAAGCACTACTGTGGTGGGTTATTATGGTTGATGTTGTTGGTTGACGCCAAAGCCCCATAAACTTAAAACGATAACCTACAGTAAAAATCCACAACAAGAACTTAAATTTCAGAATACAGCCTGTTTAGGTTCTTATTAATTCCTTAGACCCACGGGGAGGGTTGGCAGGAAAATTGGGCATTTTGTGCATTGCCCTGTTTGCCTGCCTGAATAAACCTTTTACTGTCAGGTGATTGGCCATTGGAAATCCTGGTTTCCGGCCGGCAATGCACCTTGTCCAACAGAACGAAAAAGTTCTGTCGGAAGGAAAATAGACGAGAAAACAGAAGAAGGGAGATAGGGAGGGTGGGGATTTGAAAGGATTTAGGACACTTTCTTGAATCCTTGAACTCTTCGCTGCAACCAACTACGACGCTCGAATGCCTCACCCGCAAACACGCGGGTGGGCCCATGTTGTCATAGTAATTAACTTTGGTTAAACAACGTCTAACCACTATTAAATAAATAAAGCATGGTCAAAGATTTAGCAGGCCCCTGCTGAATTTTCCGAATGCAATGTTTTGAAGTCCATGAACGAACGAGGTTAACCTAAGCACAAATTGCATTTGAGCCCCAGTGAGTGATCCAAGTCCCTTAACTAAGAACTTCTTTTGATACGAGGCTAAAATGGTTCTTATTAGGTGGGTAGAAAATTTATGATTCCAGGCTGCGGGTTCTTGGTAAATTAAGGTTCTTATATGTGCGGGTTTTTATACTGTATTTTTAATGCTGCTAAATTGTATTTTATTGACCATTGAAATAAGAGCCTATTACCAGATGGCTCATCGCCATAGAAATGATCGTCTCCGAGATTGACTGTCAATTTATCAGTACACGTTTTTTATAAGAAACCTAGAACTAGACACCCAAGAAGTTAAGAAACTTCTAGAACTAAGAGGAAGAAGTTAAGAAACTGTAGAAATGTTTGCGTCCGTTTTCCAATATACTGATTCACATTTGTGGAGGTAGTAATTAGTTCTCACGCATTTCCGTGCGATTTCTCGCACCAGCCTGGCTAATTCCGTGCGATTTCTCGCATCTGTAAGCAATACTTTATCCCGTGTATCCTACAGAAGGTTTTTGTCGTTTTTACTACAATTTATTTCAATTGATTAAGAAACTGTTAAGAAACTTTTAGAACTAAAATTGGGCCAAAAGTTAAGAGACTTTTAAAACTAGGCCCCGAGCTAGGTTTCTTATAACAAAAATAAGTGTACGGGTATGTGCCACCTATTATGGACTGGTTTTTGGCCCTGAAATTCTGCAAACATGGACATGATTTTATGGCGGCCGACATGTGCCAATCCTCATCAATTTACAAATCTTCATTTCAAATTCAGAATCTAAGAAGTCCTCTTTATCAGAA
>JACTAT010000016.1:822949-912719 GCA_014526335.1 Chrysaora quinquecirrha
AAAGGAAAGGGCTTGGTCACTAAGGTTTCTTTCATCAGTCTATGACATTTGGCCTGGCCTGTTTGTTCGGAAGAAATTTGAACTGGGATTCATCTCAACAGAGAAAGCTCAATTCGTGTAATAAGGCCAGATAGTAGTCTGTCTCGAGCTGACACGCCGACGACAAAAGCATCGACCTGTGATAGCCTCGACCTGGCGATAGCCTCGACCTGGCGATAGCCTCGACCTCAACCTGCTTATGCTTAAAATGACTGCATGTAACTGATCTCCTCAACTCACTCTTAAAAATTATTCAGAACTCAAAATAAGTTCTCTCTAAATCAATCATGTTAATAGATTAGATCTGGAGTAGTTTCTGGACAATTCGATGAAATAATTGTATTATCATCATACAACGAATAAAAAGCTCTCTATGTTCATGTTTTTTAATGGATTTGATTGCTTAAAGCGACAAGTAGACGTGATCACATAACTAGAATCAGGAAAAACAGGATTAAGGTGAAATAAGAAATCTCGTTACTACTGTAAGATTAGGCTACTGAATGAAGGATCTTTTAATGGTTTACAAGGATATTTTTATTGAGAAGAGGTGCAGAAAATTTGCTAAGAGCAGTTACCTCTGGGCAAGGGATCATGTCACAGGATACAACTTGGTTGTTTGTTCTTGAAATCATGTCCTAATTTTTCTTGACCACGCCCTTTTGTCCCTCCAGTGTTTGATGTCTGCCCATGCCACTGCAAGGCAAGTGGTGGACAAGCTCTCCGAATTTCGAGAGTTTGTTATAGCTGAGGCAAATAGCGCTCAACTTCCATGCCTTACGACCCTTTCTCTTTACGTCTGGTCGTTGCAGCAAGCAAGTCACCACTCTTGCTTACGTCATAAGAGTAGGGTAGGACAGCAGCTGGGGGGGGCCTTCGAAGACTACTACTTGGGGGCCTCTGGACCTGTGAGCCCATAAAAGTTGTTCTACACTTTTTTTTAATAAGCAACTTGACTTTGGTCCAGCCCTCAAGAGTTGCTTAACATATCTAGGATTTCAGCCGTCACAGAATTACTGGTGCCCCCTAGGCCCCTAAAACCTCTTATTTTGGCTCTTTTCTGGCTTCTCAATGTAACTGACAAGTTTGCAAGGATGTACAGTATAAAGAAAGCTATTTCACCAGAAATTTTAGCACAATCTCAGCCCTGGTTGCTTATTGAACAGCTGCTTATTAAAAAAAAAGAGTGTACTCTCAATATTAGCACTTTACGTCATTAATCTTTTAAACTATCCTCCTCTTTTTGAAAGTCTCGGGTGGCCTTAGGGTCAACCGTTGCTTGTCATCACAATCAAGTGCCTTAGGCTTATTGGACCAAATTTCGTTCCACTTTTCACACAACACCAACAGCAACAACACTCTGACGACAGGATTGCCCTGAATCAATAACAAACTTAAACTATATAGAAAGAGAGAAAGTATACGAGGGTCCAAATCCTAAAAATCGTCATGGTACCATTATCGTTTGCCGTTAAGATGTGGCTAACCAGAAGAGCAAAAAATTAATCAGGCCGGAATGGAAAATTAATTCTAAATGACATAAAGTAGTTATTTTCGGAGCATTAAATATATTTGTAAAAAGGAAAAAATAACCAAACGTCAACGCCGGCATATTTGGATTTACTTCGAATGGGAAAGAAAATGATTATTCTATCGACCTGCTTTCTGTTTCCTCTGTCTGATTCAAATAGTATTACGTGCATGATGATGATGATGATGATGATGATGGTGATGATGATAAATATGATGACGACGATGATGATGATGATAATGATGACGATGACTGTGATTATGGTGATTATAATGATGTTGATGGTGAATGATGATGATGATGAAGATCATGATGATGATAATGATGATGATGATGATGAAGATGATGATGATGATAATGATAATGATGATGCTGATGATGACGACGATGAAGATGAAGATGATTGATGATGATGGTGATGAAGATGATGATTATGCCATGATGACGACGATGATTGATGATCGATCCTCTGATAGTGATGATGCTGATACCTAATGCTGATATGATTAGCATGACAAAAAAAATTTCGAAGTGGTTGACAACTAATAACTCTCAACTTCTGAGAAGTCTGATTTAGCAGATCATAAATACTAGTACAACATTAGTTGTTTGCGGTAATATTTTAAAGAGGCACTTAAAATCCAGGCAATCTGGACCAAATCCATTATGATGTGTAAATGAGGTCTAAAAACGCAGAACGAGCGACAGAAATGATGTTGGGTCAGGGAAAAATTGCTTGGTTTTGCCGGCCTTGTGCCCTCTTTGCTTGAAGCTATGCTAAAGTAAACACGTACAGTGCATACTGTATATTGGTAAAATCGAGGGGCAGTTCACTCCTCGAAAAAGCGTACGAGATCCCTATTGGAACAAAAGGATTCTTACAAGATTCCTTCGAGAACAATAGAGATTCCAGGTGAGGAGGGTGTACGAGATTCCAGGGAGTGAATTGCCCCTCGGGTAAAATTATAGACGTAACCGATAAACCAGTAAAGTTTACCAACAGTTAGTCGTAACCAATAAAGTATACCAAGACATTAAAATCAATTGTATTTTGATAAAAAAAAACTAAGTAATTATATTGATTATCACGATCGTCCATGATCATCATCATAGTTATCATCAACGATCATCATCAACATCACAATCATTAATCATCATTATCATCTGAATAATAATCATCATAATCACTCACTACAACTATACAGTTTATGATCACCATCGTGATCATGATAACTAAAAAGAGCGCAAAAATCTCGACTTTCTGAAGGCGAGACAATTGTTGCTTTGTTGCAAGTCGAAGGTGACAACAATTGACAAACTCTTCTTGACTCTTGACACCCAGAAAAGATGATTCTGGTGTTTTCAAAAGATCTTAAATCAGGATTCCAACGATAAATTTTCAACGATAAATTAGAGATTATAGTGAGAATTTTATCTATAAATATTGTAGTATTTTGTTTGAAAACAGTATTGACAGCTGGTGAATTTATCAACAATGAAATATGACAAACCAACAGCGAAGTGAAACTTGACCCTCCTCAAAGATCAACAATGTAAAGGAATATAAAATATATAAAACTTAGAGAATATCAAAAAAATAAACAAACTCACCGACACGTGTAGAATCTTTAGATTCATTTCCACCTCGAATAATTGTTCCATTTTGATTGTTAGTTTTCCTAGACATTCGCATAGAGCTAGTGCCCGATTTGTTACGTCGAAAAACATTCATGTTGAAATATCGTGAGTCTTTTGAAACTCGTCAAAAGATTGTGAACTTCACGTTTTGTGGACGTACGAACCCAAGCCGTTTACTCAAGAATGAGTGATGTGTAATCTTGAACTAAGTTTTGTTTACTTTGTCAATTCGAGTGCTTTCATGCAAATCTTATGCCACTGTCTCAAGAACAGATTGGCGTATTCCCTTATTGACCGTGAGAATACTACAGTGATAGAAAATCTAAATCACCATCGCCACTCTCTGTAAGATCTCACTTCCCAAAGGAAACCCACTGTTTCCTGATGGCATTCATGTCAGGCCTACAGACATGTGCTAAGGACAAAATATCGAATCAAGCTGCGAAAATGGTGACTCTTTCGGCAAACAAACAATTCGGTAAGAATTCAAGAAGAGTGAAAGTTTTGTTCCACAACAAAAAGATTTAATATGTAAACATGGATAGGTTTTAAAAACTTTTCCTAGAACAGCAAATGTTCATGTCAAAAATGATTTATTTTTTCTAAATAATTCCCTAGATGTATTGTCCATTGCGCATTTTTGTTTTGATTTGAATTGAATTATGAGTTTGTAAATACCGAGATTTAAGTGGTTTAAATTTAAAAAATAGGTTTAAAAAAACGTAGAACTAATTACCTGCGGTCTGCCGTTGCTTTATGAAAGGTTTTTTCTTATCCTGACTTGTAAAAGATCTGGAGCATTTCACAGCTGTGATATGGTACACTTTGTCGTCCATTTTTCGTCTCCTCGTGCAATGACGATTAGTTGGAACAGACAGATTTAGGGGAAGTTTTATTTAACTTGACTATTCTTCTTAACGACTTAGGATTAAAAATCTGCTTAGCTTTTCAAAAATGACAATGTTTTCATCCTCTCTCTTGAAATACTCAAAGAGATTCAGCCAAGAAACCTTCACGAGATATTTCATTCAGACATTGACTTTCATTGACAGACTTTTTATTAATGTCCTTTTCTTGGTTTCCTAGGTTCTAAACACATATGGTTTGATGACGATCGTTATTTTGAAAAAATATTGTTTCATGGATGGCTGCATCTTTAATGTTTAGCAAGAAAAGAGCAACTGAGCTCTTTCAGAAAACACACTGTCTGAAATAAAGAATTTCTGTTCTAGATAGCAAGACACAAAAGTCGTTGAACAGATGTTTGTTTATTTTCTTACTGAGATATTAATTAAAATTGCCCCATTACTTTTCAATAAGTTATAACGTTATCTTAAAATTCAGAGGGAAACACAAGAAAATGGATTCGATAAGGGGTAGGGTATATAATTCTATATCTTTGAAAACAAAAGGATTTGTCAAGATTCAGGAAATTTCTGTTTGAAACATGTTTTTAGGGATTTCTGTAAAATCGATCTTTGAAACGCAAACCGCCTTCCAGGTAGATATTATCAGAGAGCTATTTAATCTACTGGTGGGTTACTTGTGGCCCAATTCTGGCCTAGATGAAGCTAGAGGGCTTGAAAGCTACCAAATCTTCGTTTGCAGGAACTTTTTAAGACGAGAAAGACTATTCCTGGTGTGTCACTAACTTTTACTTCATTTCCAGATTCCCCAAGATTCCACCATTTCCTTCATTTTTGGGTTTCCCTGAATTCCATTCATCATTCATTGTTCAGATGTTTGATGTCACTGTTATCTATCAATGACGTAAAGAACAATCTGAAGAACTTGCATGCACATTGCATTACGATCGAAATTGTGATAAATCTTTTGAAAATTAATTGCGAACAATATCTCAATTATCATATTACGCCTAATTTGACAGTTATGGATATTAAACAATCAAAAACAAGCGAAGGGGCATTGTGATTGAAAATGAAAACAGACAATTAGCAGAAAAACAAAACGGTCGCTGATGTCTGGGATGGCGACAAGGCTTAACGAAATACCGCCACTGTGATCATGATCATTCATCATCTTAATCAACATCATCTTAATCAATATGAATATTATGGACATCGATTTCTCGTGTTATGCATCATCATCATCATTATCGTCATCATCATTGCTTTCATCATCATTATAATCTTCTTAATCACCAGCATTATCATTATCAACAACACCATGATCATCGTCATCATAATCGTCGCCATCTCGGTCGCCATCATCATCATCATCATCATCATCATCATCATCATCATCATCATCATCATCATCATCATCATTGCTTTCATGATCATATTGTAATTATCATATAATCATCCGCACCGCATTATCATCATTGCCATCATCATCGTCGTGATGTCGTAATAATTAAAATCATCAGGTCCATCAGCATAATTATGATCATACTCCTGTTAATCTTCGTCACCATCATAATCAACATAATCATTATTGCCATGCCACCATCAACTTCATCATTACATTATCATCATCATCATCGTCATCGTCATCATCATTATCATCATGATCACTATGAAAAATCATTAACATCATGATACATATCATCATCATTTGCAAACATGTTCATGATATAGTCCGGCAGACAAGATGCTGGCGGCATGACCTACTTGCAATTTCGGCGGGACTTTTAAAATTTGGATAAATGTGTTCATCATCGTACTAGAAATACGAATCTACCTGTTGGCCATGTTGAATTTTCTTGTGAGGCGCCCCAACGCGATTTTATGTTTCGACTGAAGTAGGCCTGTTTTGCTTCGAAAGCGCCATTTTCTTCAACGATTTCAATAGAGATCACTGAGCCGAAGCACCTATCGAGACGCAAATCCAGGGGAACACTGACACTTTTTACAGTGTTGACGGGGTCCGCAAGAGAAGTAAATGAAACTGGACGCAAAAACGTACGGAAAACGTGAATCGGGCGACTAGTTTATGCAAATGATATTATTGTTGAGTGTATGAAACCGACTGAAGCTTTTTAGATGCTCATAACAAGTAGTTCAAAATGAATCAAAAGTGAGTCGTGGTATAAAGCACAGTGTATATCATAGGGTCATATGGTTCCGTTCTTTAAGAACAATTTCGACATACATTTTTGTAAAAAACACCTTATTCCATCAAATTTCGCATCTCTAATTTTCGCCCTCTCAGATTGTCACATCCCAAAATTTTTATTAGAAGTTGAGCCGATTCGCGCTCTTCACTTTTTGCGCCAAGAAGCGCGCTTTTAACTGATGTGTTTGCGCGCTTTCAATTTCTTCTCTATTTAGGTTACAGTAGGTTGCATCATTAAGCAAAGCGGGTTTGATCCAAAATCTTTATCGTCAACTTCTACGTCTATTACCCTTATGCTGGAGGCTGTTTCTGACTTCCGTAATGAAAAGAGCTGACCACAAGATGGAGGCAGATGATTTGCCCTAGAACAATGTTATACTATAGCTACAGTCTGCGCAGAATTCTGCACAAGACCTATGCGGTCTCTAAGTTTAAAAAAGGGTCACAAAACAAGCCTTCGTTTCTACCCCTTTTCCATTGCCATACGCGCGCGGCACACTGTCAAATGGCCGTAACAAAAATTTGCCGTAATATTGCTAAGACGCACACCCCCTCCTCTATGAGATGCACTCCCCCTCCTCTATGATCCCACGGCTGAAGTCCAAATGCAAAAGTGTCATTAATGGAGAAGAAAACGTATACGCACATGTCATTCGAATTCTTCAAGGCGTACAAATTAAAAATAATCACGAGGTGTTTTCGCATCGAGAGGAAGAATGTGGTCCCATTGCCTAATTTCACCTTTTACTGTTCAATCTACCTGTCGAGTTAAGCATTGTGCCTAGTGCTAATCTACCAATCAAAAATCCGTTAGAAATCAGCGATCACCGTAACGCCATCACGGAAGAGCAAAAGAAGAAAATGTGACAGACGAGGTCAATTCACCAAAACGAAGCATACACTCTTGAGCGCATCTGTGGTAGGAATGGTTCATAGCCAAACACTATGTCAAAAACCTAGAAGTATTTGGTCTTTATCATCTGAAAACTAGTCTCTATCTGTTCTTTCTGAAAATAATTTCTCTTACTTCATGAAAGCGTCAATACAATGCTATGTTTCGAAGCCAGCGCTTGTGTCTGTTCTATGTCCCTTGCTACCTCTTGACAGTACGTGACGCTCGCCTCTTTCATGCAGCACAGGTTTCCCAGACTCCAATCTCTAAATGCCGCGGTGCATTCTGTACGTATTTGTGCATTATCGTGGTTCACAATTTCTCGCTCTCTTGCATAATGTATGCCTTTTTGGAGGCAACCTTTGAGGTGACTTCGAGGCAACTTGGAAGTAACAGAAAGCAAAGTTTGAAGTGCGACGAATCGATATATTGTTTCTGTAAGCAATGATCGGCAGCACAGTTATGTCTGGACAATATCCCAAAGTTGCCGTACTACTCTTTTATGTTGATGTGGTGCCGGTTCTACGAAGTAAAAAGAGTGTCAGCCGCCCTATAGTTCTGGGCTAATGTCCGTACCAAAATCTTCTGAAACGGATGATTCTTCGAACGCTGAATTCCCCACGGAACGAGTCTAAAGATTTAACATGTTGTTAATTTACCCTATATCCACTTTCCACTACATCAATTCACTTGATTCCTGCTGTGAAAGAGTGCCACGCCCTGTGCTACCATCATCTGCAGCTTTCTGAACATATTGGATCATGTCTGTTCTAATAGCTCTTAAAACGGAGGCTTCTTTGATGACCATGATGGAGATGAGCGGCTCTTTGCGATTCCCTTGGGCTGAACAAAGGCTTGTAAGTTGATTCTTCCTACTCTCAAGCTTGTTGTAGCCATAGGTGCGGCGCTTGTTGCAAAAAAGCATAAGATCATCGTTCTAGCTTTAGAGTCTTCGGTCAATCTGATCTTTAAAACGGTGTTTCCTTCAAGGGCTATTAAGCGGCGTTGGTAAGGATTAGCTTTCACTTTGACATCGCAAACGTGTCTCGCGCTCAACGCAGGGGCCCAAATAGCGGAACGTTCCAGTTTTCAAATTCAAGAGTTTTACCCTTCATCGGGTATAACGGTTTGAAATTGAGTCTTAGTGTTTTCCTCGAATGGGGCAAAATAGTAAAGCAGAATAACTTCCTAATGAGTTTAGAATGTAGAATAGTCTCAAGTATGTAGTTGCCTTGGCACTAGCAAATCTTTTGCGCATTGATTATGGTTAAGTTTATTATTAATTATTATTATTATTATTAATTTATTTAAAGTAGGTACTACGAAATAATAGCTAATAGCTAACATAGCTAATTGAAACCTACTTTGTGACATTACCTGTCATAAGAGACAGAATGTACATGTACATCATAATTTAGTTATAAAAACATCTCAAGGAGGATTCATTTTGTCTATATACGAAATAATTTGAGGTTTTAAGACCAATATTACTAAACATTGGGGTTCCATACTGGTTTCTCATTCCATGATTCCACGGAATTGGGTTTTATTGCACTTCCCAAAGCATAACTCCATCGGGGGGTATCGACCAACATTAAGAATTCATAGCACAGAAAACAAGAACAAAGAGTAATTAACAAACATATGGAAATTCATTTTTGACAATTATCCTATTAATTTGTTCAAAGAAGGGGTACAATTTTTGCCTTTTGTCTTAGTAATTATGTTTTGATATGCACATAAAAAGCATCTTTACGCTAACGTACACCCTGATAGCAAGACTCGCTTCA
The DNA here is from genome assembly GCA_014526335.1 of Chrysaora quinquecirrha. Classification (NCBI taxonomy): domain Eukaryota; kingdom Metazoa; phylum Cnidaria; class Scyphozoa; order Semaeostomeae; family Pelagiidae; genus Chrysaora; species Chrysaora quinquecirrha. The sequence goes on from JACTAT010000016.1 coordinate 831,918, forward strand.
ATTAGTTCCTTACAAATTGTTGATGAAAATGGCGGTTTCTTGCTGGAACACTGCGTGAGTTTGGCTAGAGAAAACGGGTTGGACGCGTCTCACAAGAAAATTCACGATGGCCAACAGGTAAAATCGTGTTTAGGATGTGATACTGAACACATTTGTGCAAAATTAAAAGTCCCGCTAAAATTGCAGGTAGTCACCCCTGATTTTGGCTGTCAGCACCGAGATTATGACCATAGGACTAACTTTTAAGGCTCATAAAATCAATTCTAGGTCAGCGCTAGGACAGCCAAACCTTGCACCAAGACTAAGTTGCTTTAAAAAATGTTTGCATCGAAAATTCGACTTCTTGAGATTTCGAAAAATTTCAATCCTGCCAACCTTTCGTCGAAAAGGTCTATAACTTAACATAAGCTAAAAATGTCTAGTTTTTCCATTTTTTGTCCACAGAATGCTCCATATTGATATTCTAGTTATCTAAAAAGTACATACAGTTATTACACTAAAAAAGACTAAACTAAACTAAAAAAAAGGCTTAAACTTTCGATAACTCATGTTGTTTTTATCACTATTTTTAGTGCAGCTTATTACTCAGTTTCTAAAGTTGTTGATGGGTAAGATGAGGTGAAAAGGGTGTAAAGGATCCAAATAATGACACTTTGAGATCATTACACATCTTTTATACAATGCCACTAAAATTAGGGTAGTTAAGGGGTTCCAGTGAACATGGGACCATACGAAATGTATCCAGGGAACAAGGGAACACGGCCAAAATTAAAAGAGACAAACAGAAGATCGGGAAACAAGGATGAGGTAAACCCTCCCTATCAATCCGCTTGACTATCAATCTGAGAATAAATGCCACAAATCTCCAGGGTATATGGGGATTTTCTCAAGGAAATAGGGGAACATTTACCCCCCTCAATGACCCTCAAAACAAGGAGGCATATCAATAGACTAGAAAGGGCTTTAACTAACTGTTTGCTTTGTAACAACAGGACAGAAAATTGACTCAAAACACGACAAAGGGCATGCGATGGCGACCTCCCTGAAGACCTTGTCTACAGTTACTTAGTTCTCTATAAATTACAAAATAATAAAAAAGTGACTAAATGTAAAAGCTAAATAGAAAAAACAGTGTAATTAGAATAGTCGTGGAACTGGAGGGCATTTCTTGAAGCAGCGGGAATTCTTGTCCTTTGGATCACAGGCAGAAACGATGCAATTGATGAAAACACTCTTGTGAATTTTATTGCTGAACTCGAATGGTGAGACACTGAATCGCTTTGAATAAGAATCAGCAGAAGTGTAGAACTGGACAGTTTCATCCACAGCACAACTGTAAAAATAAAGATAATTAATGTGGTTTATAAAACAAACAATACTGTTTCATTAGGGTATGTAAATCTTTTGATAAGTGATGTCCCTTTTCCCTTCTTAACAAATTGCATAGAAGAGCAGCAAAGTGGTCTTTCCACAAATCAAAGTCTTGGCCAATGGGCCAATGGGAGGTGGGTTTGTCCCAACTAAAGACCACCAGTGATAGCAGTAGAAGCCTTCAGACCACTCCGAACGTAGTCTGAACACCTAGCATAGAAGATCAGCAAGACGGGCTAAAGGTCTTTCCGTGGATTAAAGACTTCACCCATGGGCTAATGAGAGTAGCTTTTACCCATACGTAAGGTCACTAGTGATAGTACTAGAAGTCCTCAAAGCATCTTGACCAGGGCCGTCGCTAGGACTCATCGACTGGGGGGTGGTGTAGCCCAGTATTTTGCCGACAAAATGGGCGTGGCTTTTTAGAAATGGGTGCGGCTTGGCTGTTGCTTCTTCCTTGGCGAATTTCTTTTTGTTTCTCGTGCTTTGCACACAACCGCTAATTTTAGACATAGGCAGTCTTGGCGACCCCGTGTATTGTATCTCCATCCTGTTTGCTGCTGCGCGCTTGTATCTGTTATGGCTGGCAAACTGGCATATACAGATACGATTAGCTCCTGGTAAGGAAACACTTTCTCTCGGCATTTGCTCGCAGTTAGCAACCTCCTAACTGTTATTGATACCTTACATGTCGGCAGCTGTGGAAAGTGAATGCTAGTATTCGTCGTCAAGCTATGTGTTGAACGACATTTCCCGACATTTACCGACACGTTTATTTTGTTTCTTTTGATTTGCAACATTTCTCGCCCTTAGTTACTATTGCCGAAAAATTCCGTTCTTCTCAAATTTGCCGACGGACGACTTGCCTGGGGGGTGTCACACCTCCCACACCCCCCCTAGCTACGGCCCTGATCTTGACCGTAGTCTATATGTCCTTCCTTCTATTTAATATGGAAAAGTACGATCATGATGATAACCTTGTGAGAAAAATTTAAATTAATTAAAAAGTGCTTACTTGTCTTTGATGAATGTATATCTTTCATTGTCATGAGAAGCGAAGAGAGGTCTACCGTAACACAGTTCCAAATATAATGCAAGCTTGATATTCGGTGAATCAATCGACACTTGAAAGTACATTGTAGCACCAGGGTTGAATTTAGCATCAGTCGAATCCATCTCCTTTCTGAATGTTGAATCAGAGAACAACAACAAACGGACTCCATAAGCGCCAGATGATATTCCTGTAAACGTAAACGCAAAATACGTTTCCTTAAAAGTAAAACGAATTTTGTTTTAAATCTTGCTCAAATTTAAGCACCTCCTTTTCGACGAAAGACAACCGAGATTGAAACTTTTTAGAACTTCAAGCTATCTAGTTTTCGATACTAAAATCGTATAAAGCGTCTATACTCAGTCTGGATCCAACTTAATCTGGATCCCGTCTGGGTGGAAATTTTCACTGCCCTAGCGATTGTGGTATAGATTTAATGATCCTTCAGCGTGCCAGATTTTTAAGGGCATTGACCATGAAAAATGACTTAGGGTGAAACTTTTCACCCAGAATGGTCAAAGCCCTTATAAAATCGTGAACTTTGAACGCTCATGAAATAATACGATAATACGAGAGCTAGGATAGTAAAACTTTGCAGCTAGACTAAATTTTGGCTGCTTAATACGAATTTGGTGTCGAAAACTCTGCATGCCGAAATTATGAAAATTTCAATAACTGCAGCTGTTCGTCGAAAAGAAAAGGTACAGGGCTACGGCAACTTTGAGGCCTGGCTCTCAGTCAAGTTGCTTTTAAAAGTTTAAGGAGAATTAATTTAGAAGATTACCTGAAAATTTCACCAGTGTCTTCTTGGCTTTGAAACCAGTAGCTTGAGACACTCGTGGCACAAAAATGCATTTGAAAGGCAACTCAAAAGCACGTCCTCTGCTTATGACTGCATGATTCTCTGTATCTTTTTGCAGAATGATATTACTGTATTCAATAGCTGAGCCAAAGCTTTTGAAGCTTGTTCTGCACTCAAATGGTTTTGTATAAAAGATTATATGTGTACTGTTCTCACTGGCTTTGCATTCCTTTGTTCTCAGGTGAAGATCGACTGCTTTTAGAAAAGGTGCTGATGACTTCTGGATTGCAACTGTTATTAATTTTGGTGAGCATGATACCGATGCTTTCAGTTTTTCGTAATCTAGGAATAGAAAAGATTTCTTTAGGTTCAGTGACAACGATTTTAAGGACGTATTTTTTTGATAACCTTCTGTTCTTCGCAGACTCTCCGAATTTTGAAAACTGTAGACTTAGCAGGAAAAAGTTTCGTCTACCAAAAAAACACGGCTGCCGCAAATCGTAGGCAGATCGAACAAGGCGTCCGTTTTCTTGGTTGCCACACTTGTGAAATTTGTTTGAGCATGCGCCATTCTTTAGGGATGCCGATAATTTCTAAAGGGTTGCTATGAAGTTACTATTCAACATTCAGAACGAGATTCCTTGCGATGTCTGCAAAACCTTCCAGCTTCGGGGGCAGAAGGTTTTGGAGGCCTGACAAACCTGCCGTTTTCAGAAGGCGGTGCCAAAAAAATACGTTTCGACATCTACCGGAAAAAGAAGGCGTCTGCTGAAAACGGAATGTGACCAAAAAAATACGCCCTAAGAAACTTGGGTTCACTAATTATAGCAGAGTTCTTAGGTTTTTGGACTTTAAACACAGTAAAATTTTTTTGAAGAGTTTCTTGCCTTCCCAAGAATAAGATTGTTCTAACAAAGGTGGATTAAATGCAATTGAATCGGAGGTTAATGTCGCAGTGAGCTTTTGGTCCCCTTTTCTGGGTTATCCTCTTGTTTGGGACTCTTTGTCACACGAGGCTGTCATGTGGCTAAAAAGAACTGAAATTTGGCCATATCATTCTCAATCTCTTTCGCAAATTTTCCCCTGGTATCTCCCATTCAAGTGCATTTGAAGGTTACTGAGGAGGGGCGATTCATTTCGTAGAAACTCGTACACCTATTGCAAGGACCTCTCTAGTTTTCAAGTAACCCCCTTAATCACAATGATACAAATAATCGACTTTATATAAGTAGCTATCAAGGCATTAAGCATTTCTACTAATTGGGGACAATTATCACCCATAAATCCGGGTAACCATTTACCAACTTCAAAAGGATAGACGGCTGAGTTGATTGTATGCTTGTGGAAAGTGGTCCCCCCGTCCCAATGTGATTCGAACCAACGATCCTAGCTACGATCGTGAGCCGAGCGCCTTGACAACTCGGCCACACCAACTCTCATGTATCATGTCTTTCGAAAAATTCAACTTTGAAAAGGACAGTGGATAGAACAATAACCTTTTTTGATGAAAAAAGGCCTAGATAAAAAGTGTTGTTTTTATATAAACCGGGACGCAATGTAACAAAAAGCTAATGTTTCCTTACCAGCCGACCGTCTTTCTCTGACGGGAAACCCAGAATCAGAGCATGCTCTACGTTCACATTTTGTTGATGGCACGTTTCTATGGCATACAGTAAAGTGACACTTCACAAACACTTTATTGCTTTTCTTCGCCCATTTTCTGTAATCGATGAATATCCTACTGCTGTTTGAAGATCTTTGCATGAAAACGCTACGTTGGTTTTTCACACAGCTAGAAAAAAGATAGACGTTTTTAATAAGAAACTTTTCCTTTATAACCTCAGTTTAACTTTAAATCCTAATTGGACTGGTAATAAGTATAAATTTTATTAGTACCAATGCAAATACAATATAAACTCATTTAACTCACAAAAATTGAGTTAAATAGAGTTAAAGTAAAGAAAAGAAATTAAAGTAAGGTGTAGCAAAGCAAAGTAACTGAAAAAGAAAAGTAAATAGCAAACTTTAGTATAGCAAAGCAGAGTAGAGTTGGGTGAAATCAAGTAATGTAAGCTTAAGCTCAGAACATAACGCAATGTAAAGGTCAGTTACCTTGAGTAAAGCTTAATGAAGTACGCAAAGTAACGTTAAATAAACGAAGTAGCTGAGGGGAAAAAACTAAAGGTTTGGAAGAGTAAGAAGTAAGTAAAGCAAAGTAAAGAAAAGTTTTGTAAGGTAGAGTAAAGTAAAGTAAAGTAAAATTAAGCAACGTAAAGTTTAGTAGTAAAGTAAAGTAAAGTAAAGTAAAGTAAAGTAAAGTAAAGTAAAATACAATAAAGTAAAGTAGAACAAAGTAAAGTAGGTAAAGTAGAGCAAAGTGAAGTAAAATAAGTGAAGTAAAGTAACGTTAAGTAAAGTGAAGTTAAGTAAAGTGAATTGAAGTGAATTGAATTGAAGTGAAGTGAAGTGAAGTTAAGTCAAGTTAAGAATGGTAGAGTAAAGTATAGTGAACCAAAGTAAAGTAAGGGAAAATAAAGTCGATAAAAGTAAATGAAGGTAAAGGAAGTTGGACGATAATGTAAAATGAAAAAAGGTAAGCCAAATAAAAGCTGGGTTACATGAAACAAAGGCAACAAGCTAAAGTATATAAGAGAAGAAATAAATAGCTAAAATTACCCATTTTCAACAAGAAGGACTTTAGTGCGAGAGGTCATTGTTGGTTTTACTTTACAGTGGTCAACAACGAACGACAAACTCGGATTAACCGGCGTTACCAGAATATCTAAGTTCCCGTTGATTTCAGTTGCTTGAATATCCAATGGGGGCTGTGAGAATACTTCTGAAAAACTTGAGTCGAAAACAACCTTTTTATTCAAGTAATAACTCTTGCTTATTGTAACACTGACGAATCTTCTGTGATTTGATATGAAAATGGAACGGCTTGCAGAACTACCGACTTTCGCAGTGTATTCGCATTTGATTGGTACGGAAAATATCTCAATACCATCAACTCTGTAATAAACTGTGTTGCTTATTTGGATTTTATTTCCATATGATGATTTTGATAATGTCCCACATTTTCCTTTCTTGATATTCATGACGAAATGTGTTTTATTTAAATTCGCGATGCAGTTGGGATCTTCCAGTTGGAAATAACTTGATTTTGCTGATGGAAGCATTTCTCTTTCGATTGCTACTTGCATGGTATCAAACATACATCTTTTGGTAAAACCTGAAAAATGAAGAAATTAAGGACTTTTGATGAAAACAAAAACAGACTAGTCCTCTTGTAAGTATATTAAAGCCGGGCGCAATCTGTTCCATCATGTTGGCCAACATTTTCATATAACATTTTCAATTTCGGTCGTTGTTTCAGAGACCTTGAAATGAGAAATAGATTTAAGCTAGCGGTTTGAGTTGAACCACGAGTTTTTTCTTCTTCATCGTCAACCAAAAGAGCAAGCAATAAACAAAAATCTGCTGCCTTTTCGGCCTTGCTTACAAAAGATCATTTTTAGATGACGGCAGCAACCCAAAACATCTCAGATGTTGTAATGGTATGGCAAACCGTACCACCATGTTGTGCCAACAATCGACCTACCTCGGAATTGATTAATTAATAAATTGCGAGGAAAAGTGAGGCCCTTTTAGCGAAATCTTTTTTTAACATGCTAACTCTCAACTCTGGTAACCGACAAACAATTACCTGTTTGAGAACCCTAACGATGCAGAATTTATTAGGCCCGTTAGGGGTCCAAATATCCCTTACCTCTAGCGCCCGAGGGGATGCGCGGGGACATATACATACGACCTTGAAAACCGGGGTTGAAAACCGGAGTTGATCGGGACCCGTCACCGTTGTATTGCTAACGCGACTTGGTGGTCCTTTATACCCACTGTTAGAACAAACCAGGCTAAACATGGGATAGTGCCCTATTTTAGGCATTACGGCAGACATATCCAATCGGCACTACACACGCAACTTTTTTTGTAAGCAAGTTTTGTTAAGGCTCACTACTGAAAATTCCTTAACTAAAAGCCAAATTTAAGTACTAAAAATTCCTTACAGTAGCAATTCTTTAACGTTTTACTTTTGTTTCTTGAAAATAAACCCAGGTGCACCGGGGTCACAATTTATACTGTACATGGCTTCACTATAACTGCTGCTGCCTGCTGTAAAGCCATGTATGCTTCCCATCACTAATTGCAGTTGAAATTCAAAATACTAAATTCCAGTATTCAAAGATTCACGTTTTTACATTGCTTAGCAGTTTCTGATCCAGTTCTAGAAATTCCTTATATTTTACTTATCCGAGTACTACCCCGTACAACCTTGCTTACAAAGCACTTGCTTATTAAAAAATACCTGTAATAACGCATTACATGTTTTCATTAACAGTATAATATGTAGGGCTGTCTTACCAGTGTTGACCCTTCTTGGTGAGGTACTTGAGAATCCACTTCTTCTCTGTCTCACTTTTTTAGGCTCGCATGCTTTGGAACAAACGGATTCCTTATCCTCAGAGTCGCAAATTGCAGCATCGCAATGGACGAAGAACATTGCGTCTGGGTAGCCACGGAATCGGAATGATTTGATACTGAACCTGAATGATCCGGGAGGTGATTGATAGAACTGAACTGTTTCGTCATCAGTACATCTAGAGAATACAGATATACAGACAGATTAGTGATATGGTAAGTACTGTAGTGACTATTAGAATTGTTGTATTACAGTATCGTTAAAAGGTGAAGTGAGGAGATGGAATGGTATAATAAGCGCCAGTCGCTAGGATTTTAGAAGCAAATGACCTAACGAGGACTCGACCCTGGCTTGTGACGCTACCATGGCTTGGGCTAGAACTCCGAATTGGCTGAGCTATGGACAAGAAGAGTCTTGATGCATAGCAATTTTGAGTTTCTATCTTTGGAGCATTAAAATGAGCCTTGTCTTGGCTTGTTTAATCTACGTCTAATTGTTGTCACTTTTGGTTTGATTTGTACCAAAAAGTGTGCCACCATTGCCATGAGGGCCAAATGGTTGGAATTTCAACCTTGTCACGTGATGTCTACTATCATCAGATACTTGTGCGCAAAATTTCAGAAAATTCAGACAACGTTTCATTTTCAAGTTTCAACGGTTTTTATCTGTAGCTACGTGGGATATAACTGGGATATATCGAAACAACAAATTCGTCCCTTCACAAAGAGTCTTTCTTGTGAACCAGGCTTGCAGCAGACATGAGACAGTTAGTAAGTTATAATATTCAAGTTAACATACCCATCCTTTATAAAGACATATTGTACAGTGTGTTTCGGGTCTTTATTTGGTGTTGCATAGCATCTTGAAGGACTTATAGTTAAGAAGCTGTCTGGTGTTTTGATTCTCATTTCATAGTAGATATCGATTGGATCAGGACTTGAGAGAATCACTACATCTACGCAAAAAAATTTAATATTAGTTTTTAATAAGTTTACTTGGTGAAAAGACTGTGTAACAGAAGAAAAATTCGATGGCTATCATTGTTCAATTGGAGGTGAAGTTGAAAGTGTTCAAGCAACAGTCGCTAGGATCTTAGACTTACCCTAAGTCTAAATCTTTCTTTATCCGAACATTAAATCATGCCCGAAATATTATGAACCAAGTAGAATAGCTTTTTACCTTGACGCCCGCGATTCGGATGAGCATTTTACCTTGAACCCGCAATGAACATTTGTACCAGTTTAGCCTCGGAAAGACAAGATACCATTCAGCTGCCTTTCAACTTGAACCCCGGGAAGCTGGTAGCTAGTTGTAACAAATAAGGGTTGGCAAGACAAGATCCTGCCTCCCACGATTTCAGTTCACAGGTCAGTTTAGATCTCAGTTCACAATTCTCATTGCCTCCTCCGCAGCACCACCACATTTCGGAATGAATTTGTGTTCGGATAAAGACAGATTTAGACATAGGGTAAGTCTACTAGGATCTCACTAATAGTTTAACTCATTGAGACCCCGACCCTAGCTGTGACGCTACCGTATGTGGGGCTTAAACACCACGAGCCAGTACTCTTTTAGAGGAAATACGGTGTCCTATCATAGTTGGAATAGCACCGCATTGCATTGAAAGTCTCTACATTGCTGTTTAAAACAGATACGTCGGTGATAGCAGAGAAAGCCTAAAGAACAGCAATAAGAATAACGACCATTGGAGACTGGTGTAGCCAGGCTAACGTTCTACACGACGTTACAGAAAGAATTACCTCTGATTTCCTTTGTGAATTCAGGATTCTTATACGCTTTCAACTCAAGTGAATGAATCCCAGAACTTTTCAGCGGTTTGCAAAGAATCATCTTTGTCCTTGCTCTAAATGCTTTTGGAGCTTTCACAGTCACTCTTGCAAAAACACCATCCTGTACTGGAGGACCTAAGCCAATCAGCGTTGGACATGTCAAGACACGTGACTTCATTCTAATCCCAGCAGACTTTGCTTTGAGTGTAGTTAACACTCCATTTCGAATACGAGGCCCGATGGCTACTATATGCTCACATTGGATTTCCTTCGAAGCTGCTCTTGAGTATCTGGGTTTTGGGAACTGAAAGTGTGAGAAGACGCATGAGAATTTGATGCTGACAACAGGGCATGAGTCGACGTAGTTATCCATACCAGGGTAGCCAGTCATAAGCGTGTTGCTGTAGACGATTCCATTCCATTTCACTGATTTGGTTACTCCGCATGATCTGTATGGAGTTGAGGCTATGAAATGCGTTTCATTCTCTCCACCTAAAATGAGTTTGGCAATATGAATTACTGTACGCGCAAACGAGAGGCAAAACTTTTCTTTCGAGTGTCCTACTGAACTGGAATATAACTACCCTATGTTTTACAGATTTGCTTTCTACTAAACATATCAACTACCAGTACCCACACTAATCTAACTAAGATGCAATATTACGTCAAACCTCACCATAACATGCTGGATCCATGAAATGAAGCTCTTCAGATGATTTGATCCGCTTGAATTTTGCCTTTTCAATAATGACCCGGAGGCCCGTCGGATAACATTCAACGATAACATCGTCAGGGTCGATACCAGTGACTTCTTTTGTTGCACTAGGCTGAAGAAACGAGCTTTGAACTGTAATGAAAAGAGAAATAAATTTAAAGGTACGATACGATGCAATATGTTGGCTACTAAAGAGAGGAGGAGACAGTGAACAAGATTTGGCACACTAAGGCCTTTCGAACCGATGTTCCTCTGAGGGTGACATGCAATTTGTGAGTCACACTCTGATGAGAACATAGGTTCAAAAGTCCTCGCCTCAGCGTGCCAAATCTTGTTTTTTCGCCTCCGCCTTTCTTTAGAAAAGAAAAACATCGGTAAAACTGCCCGTTGTTGTTGTTAGTTGTGAGTTATGGGACTGGAAACGAGAGTAGAGGGAGCGAGTGGATGGGGACGGGGCCTGTGAATGATTTTGGATGATTTTTACTTAGACCTGTTATTTGAATCTCAGTTATCGCTCATTAAACCGAGACTAACAGCAAACCGAGATCGCTCAAACTGGTAGTGTGTGAATTGAGCGTCCAGCAGTTGAAGTCAATAGCGATAACTACGACTTAGGTAATATGTCAAACTTTTAACGCCAACCGATTGAGTGTGCATACATGTTTTCCTTCCACTCTTTCGGAAACAAGCTACTTCCAACTACAACAACATAACTGCCTCCTCGTACTTTGAAGGTTGTTGTGGCTGTTTGAAGGGGTTGTTGCTGTTTGCAAAAATGATGTTACTGTACGCTGTTAATGTCTGATTGGGTCTGAGACTGTGCATGTCTGTTTTGTCGACGGAATTTCTGGGTACATGATTTTTGATAACTGCTATTGTAACTACAATGGCTGCAAAATGTACAGTAGTTGAACGTCCAAGATTTTTTGTATGAATCACTGAAACTGTCGGTAAATCTAGCATATTCAAGAGAAAGATCTTCCAACCGTTCCTCGAACAATGTTAAGGCTCTTGATGACTCTTCCAGAAATCGTGCAAGGCCGGAATGAGCTGCAAATTTAAGTGCTTAGCAACATTGTTCGAGGGGGAGTAGGGGGAGGCGGGAGGGTAAAGCAAATCAGGCAGTGAAAGAGAATTTCAGCACCGGCATTCCAAACACTTTCGGCAACTGTCTCTAACTGATTAGGACCTAGGACCATGGTCCATTTGTTTGGGAGTAGAAGGGAAGGAACTCTTGCGCAGCAGTAGAGGAATGTAATTGTAATTGGCATCTGTTCAAGGGGAAATCTCAGTATAAGTTCAAACGATTTGTGCTGAGTTTGATAGATTTTGTGGATTATTACATTCTATGTCTTATTCAATTATAATGAAAATCCAAATCCCAGACATGATTACTTTTATTAAACTTTCCCAAGTATCGAAAATCGTATCAAGAACTGTTAAAAGCCAGACGGCATGGAATGAAGGATTTTGTGATTCATAAAAGGCCTAAATAGCGTCAAGCCAACATTAAAACCACAACATAATTATAAAATTTAAATCAAAAGAAACACTTTGAAAGTTTTCATGGCTTATGGTCACTATCTCACAACCCTTTTCAATATGAAATTATGGGGGAATATGATGATTTTTATAAAACCAGAAATTACACTTAGCCAGCTTGAACCGTTGGACAGTTGTATATGGGAAAACAACAAGAATAACAAGATTCCATCCATCATGATTCCATTCCAGCAAAGATATGGGGTTTCAACGGCGATATGTATGGAGCGGCGGGGGTAAAATTAATCCGTCGTCGGAGGTGTTGCTTGCCGTCGGAGGTGCTGTTGGCCGTCGGAGCTCTATGATTGATCTTGATGTCTACATGCCCCAATTTGGCAGCGGCAGCGTCTAAGGCCCATTGAAACATTGTTTGCCATGCATTTGAGATTTGCTTTTAGCTGCGGCTACACGTGCGACTGTTTGCTTGAAATGCCGACCCGACACAACTGAAGGTGTCCTGTCATGAAAAATCCTTAGGTGGCTACACGGTGCGACAAAAATGCTGCAATTGAAGTTCTACGACAATCATTATAAGAAGATTGGGTCCTAGCGAATTTCCAGGAAAAGAGCGAAAACAATGCAATGTGTTGCGTTGTCGCGAAAAGTTCAACCAATGTTCTGCGATTTCCGGCCTCGGCGACAATTTTTGAACATGTTCTGTCACTATTTCAAGCAAAATGTCGCACGTGTAGCCGCGGCTTTACAATAATTGTTTGACCGTTTGGCCACGTCACAAAACCCTGCTTGACAAGCGCAAACAAGCTACATGTGTTGCGCCGTGCAATGTTTTTGAAATAGTTCAAATACATTTCTCGGTTGACGCAAGCTAAAATGTTTGACAAGCTTTGTTTTGTGACATGGCAAAACGCCATACACTTTTTTTTAATAAGCAACCGCTCAATAAGCAACTAGGGCCGAACTGACCTTAACATTAAGCAACTTGAGGGCTCAATTGAATTACCGCAAGCAACTAAGAAGTCAAACAACCAAGCTTATTCTCTTTCTTGTGTTAGGAAATTGTTCTTCGTTCTTATGTTTTGCATGTTGAAGTTCGTTAGCTAACGTTTTTCCACTTACTGTTTCCCAAAAGTCATTTTGTAGGCCTGACAGATGACGATTTTGACCCGCGAAGTCAGGGGTGGTTGGTAGGTAAAAAAAATGTTAAGCAACGTTTAAGCAACTTTAAGGGCTGAAATTCCTAAAATTTTAAGCAACCTTGAGGGCTGGACGAAAGCCAAGTTGCTTATTAAAGAAAAAGTCTGACCTCCAACGGTCAAACATTTGTTTGACAAGCAAATTTAAAATGTTCGTCAAACAATGTTCTGGCCAGGGCCTAAGTTGCTTATTGCTGTAAGATGGATTTGCAGAGCGATTGACACGCTAAAGTTAAGGAAGAATAAAAATCGTAATTCAAATACCGATTCGTTATTTCCAAAGTTGCTCTAAAATCGTATCACCAAAGGTGCTAAGTCTAATTTAACTAGGATGTTGGATCTCGAGCCACACCCGGCCCCTTCGGTTAGACAAACAGATTAAGGGATTAAGGACCATGAGCTAAAGTTGAGAAAAGTTGAGAAAAGTCTCCCACGAGTGCTGGGGACTTTCGCTCTTTTTGAAGAGGGGGGGGGGGTTAAGGGGTGCTCATATGGAAGAGCTCTCTAATACGCAGCGCATATGTTGCAAAATCCTCACCCTTTCGTCATATATTCTAGTACAATACATATATTTTTCGCCATTCATGAAAAAAAAACTGGTACAATACTGTACACATTCTTTGCATGAAATTCTGCTACCTTGTTTATAAATCCCTAAAAATCCTTAAAAATCGTTTGGGCGTCTTTTTGATTGTATCATTCCCTGGATCTTGTTGGGAATTTACGCGACGAAGTCGAACATTTGTCGCGCAGAGAATTACATATCCGAAAATCATTATACAAGCTCGACAGCCACTGTGTTAACGGAAATAGACACCAAGGATTTAATATTGTACTCTTTAGTTTCGATCCTTATGTCAATGTTCAAACCTAAGGGCTTTGGCTAAAGTCAATATAAAATACAGTAACAAAAGTCCATTATCTTCAGCTTGTCTTTATTATTATTTTCATGTTTTCATGTCCCATAAAAGTCGAATTGCTAAACCCTTAACTGTCTCATAATTATACAGTTAGACTATATCTTTCACGTCTTACCTGCACGGAGAAAAGTACATACATTTATCATGTACACAAACATACACAATTTTCTTGTAAAAGCACAAATTTCTACGAAAATTCTCTCTTTAAGAGTATAATTTCTGTACCTCCACACTCCTTAGTTTGCGAAAAAATATTTGGACACCGATTTCGAAAATTTTGCATAATGCTTGAAACTCCCCTCTTGTCCTCGACGTTTTCAGCAGATCAGGAAAAGAAAATTTCAGCGCTAGTTCCCTTCAAGAAAGAAACTAACCAAAACAAAATAGACGAGAATTCGGTTTTGGGCCTAAAAGCATTAGTTTTTAAGCCTCTTATAAAGTTAGCAAAAAACAAAATTAGATTCAGATGCAACTCACCTAAAGATGAAGACAAAAACGCGAGAAAAAATAAACCAAATTTTGCAAATAGAGCCATCTTACTCTACGTAAATTCTTGTATTTTTATTGGCCTCTAATCTCACGCGTCTTGTTTGAAAACTGCACCGGAATTCCGTAACAAACACCAAACGACCCAAGGCTTTTTTTATTTCATAATATGAAATACCATATCCCGTTTGGATCAGCTTTCAGCAAGAGGATTTTCTGTGGATTTTCTGACCCGATCGCTTGCTGCTTTGGATGAATGAATTCAGGTCCCAATGAGCACAGTGCTAACGGGGTACTGACCCTCTTCGGAAGTCTATCTGGTCCACTGTTGTCCACTGTTCGTTTTAGAAAGCAAAGTAGAGTCAGAGTCAAAAGTAAATTTCCTGAATTTCCGTTAGCTGTGGGACAGGCCTCTGTTTCTTCCCCTCTTTCGTGTTTGTTAACTATTTCAATATTTATCTTGGCTGCTTTTGAGTTGGTTTGCACATGGATAAGCAAAGATTTTTGAATTAATTAATATGATTAAAATGACTGGAAGCAACGGGATGGAACACGAATTTTGTAACATTACAGAGGGTCTTTTTGAGGGGGTAAACGTTCCCCTGTACCCTTGAGAATACCCGCTTGTCTTGTTCTCTGGAGTTTAGAAGGATTATTTTTCAGATTATGATGGTCAAACGGATTGGTGGGCGGATCACAAGAAAGTTTGTGTTCTGAAAAAGTTTATAAAAGTTTAAGGTTTAGTTTTAAACTATGTAAAGATATATATAATACGAAGTGATGAATTGGAGAATATTTTTTCTTTCCAAAGGTCATTTAATTGGTCAAGAAGAACGTCCATACAGAGCGGACATCTCGAGACATCTCTCTGCAACATACAAATATCAATCATTCAAAATCAATACGGTCTCATAAGTTTTGTCTGAGAAAAAACAGCATTTTGCCAGGAAGAGCGAAAGACAGGCGACAGCTGCACGCGAATCAACCGACAATGACGTCATCTTATTAGCCTCACTTTCAGAATCATCAAAATTTTATTTGCTAATACACCTATTTAACTAAGGACCTCGTTTTCCAAAAAACCTAACATTTTGTCACAGAAGCATCTCGACGTCAGATTCGAATTCAGCACCTTTGTTTTAGTGTTTGGGCAAATTTTTACGTTTCTTGCCCTTACGATGTTCATTTTATAGCGATTAAAATTTGAAAAGTTACTTAGGATTTGACCGTGAAAAATGACTGAGGGTGTAAAATTTCACCCCGAGCGATTTTTCACGGTCAAATCCTTAATAAATTTTCGAACTTTTCGTCGCTATAAAATCAACACCGTAATGACTAGAATCATAAAAATTTGCCTCAACACTAAAATAAAGGTGCTCAATCTGAATCTGGGGTTAAAATTTTTGTACGAACAAATTTTCGCAAATTTTCAAAACGAGGCTCTTAGTTGAAAAGGTGTATGGATAAAGATACTGCCCTGCCACAGGTCACGTGATCTATCGCGCAGTTAGAAGATATACATGCCACTATTTTCTAACAGAAAGTTCTAGTTTTATAATGACGTACAAGTACTTACATAAATAGATGGAAGGTATAGAAAGATCATGACGTGCAAGAAGACATACGTTACATTTACATGAAGTAGCTGTTCCTACTACAGGATTTGGGGGGGGGACATGTCCTCCCCACTTTTCTCAAGCCTTTAGGATCAATTTTCCAGTTTGTCTAAAATTGACAAGAAAATGATTATGAGGGTACTCTAACATTAGCAACGACGAATTAGAAGAAGAAAAATCAAAATTCTAGCAATTAAAAGCAAGTCTGCAGGGTATGGAGTTTCACCAAGAGATCTCATGTGTGCAGAAGCATATTTCCATTGTTATTTTCCATGGTTCTATTGTTTATCTGGTGTGATTCAATGATGATTCAGTGATAACTTTCCTTGCAATTTTGATTTCTAAAAATCTGATTTCATTTTCATTATTTTTTAGGTTCCAGTTGATGATGAATTTTCAGTTTCTGGTGAGATTTTCTACATGTGCACCATATGCGCACCCCCTATTATGCACCATTGCCATAGCTGGTAGTCTCAGCAGTATTTATCTTTAGCTAAGCATGAAATTCGTTATTGATATTTATTATAAAATATTTTTGCTTATAATCTAGTTTTTGTTCATTTGTTTTAGATGCTGATGAAGATTTGAATGCTGTTGTGAAGTCTACGAGAGAAAAGGAGTTGGATGAACTGCTTGTGGTAGGCACACACTGTTATCCATATTTTTAAGGATTATAAGTCAAACACTGTTATTCAAAGGATTTCAAGTCAAAACAATTTTCGTCTTGCATTAATAAAACAATTTTTAGCCTTTTCCCTATCATCCTTCTTTTTCAACACATGTAATAAGGAATTTAAAGAATGTAGGACATCAAGACTAAGTGTTTTTAACTGTACATTTCTAACAGGGTCACATATTTTGCTAATGTTTTGTCCTGTCTATATCGCATTCTCAGCTGTTCACCAATATTTGTTTGAAAATGAAAATTGGAAACCAATAGTCATTGTTTAGGCAAACAGCTCCATTTTTCAAGTATTCTCTCCTTTTCTAAAGAACCATCTACTCCTATTTCCTAAATAATAGATTTTTCCTTCCATGAGTTGCACATCACAGTTGCCTAACTTTTTTCTTGACTCCATGATCTGAGAGCCACCAAAAATACCACTGAGCATAAGAGTCCAATACAATCGTCAAGAAACTCTCCAAATCAAACCAGCCCAACTCATGCAAAATATCCTAAAAAATAGTTAATTTCTATAATCGCAGTTATCAGCTATGGTTAACCAATAAAGAAATTTGATCAGATTGGATTAGTCTATCAAGAATAACATCAATTTATAGTTGAACAAAACCTCAGAAAATCTTGCTGGATACATTATGCCAATCTTGTAGCCAGTCTTGCATCATAAAAACAAAAGTAAAATCATCACCATTGCCACTTCCTTCATCACCATCATCATCACTCATCATTTAGCATCAATCATTATCATAATCATCATCACCCATAACATCATCATTGATTATCATTCCCATCATCATCATCATCGTTATCATCATCATTATTATCATAATCATCTTCATTATCGTCATCGTTATCATCGTGCGTGATCGTTGAAATCATTACCATAATCATCATCATTATCATCATTATCATCATAATCATCATCATGACACCATCATAATCTATCATCATCATCGTCATCAACCTTTTATTAGCTGAAATTCTTTCTCGGTCATCGTGATAGTTAAAATCATCATCGTCAGTGACCTTTTATTAGCCGAAATTCTTTCTCGGTCTTACGCGACGCTTGATTAGAAAAAATTTTGACCTGTTGAAAGTTAAGTCTTTAAGACGGCAACCACACCTTTGTCTCTCTGTTAATACATCTCAGTTATTATTTGGATTTGTTTTTAATTGTAGGGCGAGAATGAAGAAGTGACTGTTCAAGTAACAAGGGTTTGTGTTTTTTTCATTCTATGCAGAATACCGCAAGATTTTTGATATGTGGAGCTTCAGCGGTTTATGCCTAAAGCATAGCCATAGGCTAAAGATTGTAAGGATTATCTTGCAATCACCCACGATGCCCAAAAATATTTTTCATATCTTAAACCCAAACTAAGATGTCTTGCAGTAAGGTGTTTGTAATGATATCTTATGCTTATAGCAGTTATAGGGATTCGTTCTAGCAACTCAGTTCTAGATAAAGAAAAATAAAAGCTTCCCGATCGTCATCAGCTTCTTTTTCGTCATATCTTCAAACTATACAATCCTATACCTTCAAATCTCGCTTGAAAAATGGAGTGAAAATGGTCCATTTTTGCGTGTCCACACTACATCCATCATAGTCACAAGGGGTCACAAAGTATTAAAAACCTTGACATTTGTAGCAATGTTAAGTAATGTGTAGCAATGTTTACAACCTATAGATTTGTAGATCCGATTAAACGGAACTTTTTCTATCTGTTATCAACAAAAACATTCCGGAATGACAAAAATCCGTTTCTGCGTTTTAATTTTTTTGCACTGTTTTTATGCCGCTGTATTGAAAGGCTCCGTTTTCGTTGAAGGGTTTGTCAACACTCCCTAAAAAGTTAACGTTTTTTCTACGAATTTTTGGATAAAAAACGTATTTAGCGTATTTAGGGCTCCCATATTTGTGTCTCATTTTTCAGCAGATGCCTGTTTTCAATGTTAGAACGAAACTTCATGATTGTTAACAACATTGTTATTGTTATAATAGTTCAATTTTTCTTTCGCTCGACCATTTCCTCGTAATGAGATAATTTTTTTTGACTATGTTCCCCTGAAACCATATCAAGTTTGAAAAAATAAGAATACTTTAAGAATATAGTCAGGCTCAAAACGAACATTTCTTAAGAATATTGAGGCTGGACAAAATTTATAGCATTCTTATAAAAAAAGATTTATGACTCAAAAACTATTTATTTATTGTAGATTGGATCTAGCTTTTAGCCCCCCTTCTACATTAGTCCCCTTCCCCACTTGAACACTAAATCATCAAAGCATTTGCTTTACGTTGTTTCAAAGCATTAAGAAAGCTCTCTATTCCTTCCTTTAATGATTAATTTCATTTTTCCATAGAGGCCAGAAGTCGTGGAAGATTTTGTGAGAAATTATTTGGTAAAAATGGGAATGACCAGAACACTGGACTGTTTTCAGACAGAATGGTAATGTCATGATATTTTAAAGATATGCTGTGATTAGCCCTTTACAGTTGAGAGGATCTTTCCATAAAGCAGGGTATACTTTCGCCTTGGTTTTAGATGCCTGCTAGCAAAAGGCCGTCGAGAGGAAAAGCTAATGTCGATTGTCGGTGGGCCCAAGGGTAATGCAATCGAACCGGGTCTTTAGGAGGTTTTGTAGAGTGAAGCGTTAAGTGACTGTACTGCTTGCCCTGCTACTGTTAAATTCTAATTCCACTGCACTGCGATCCACATGAAATATCAGAAACGAGAGAGATGTGGTTGAACAGAACTCCGACAGAACCAGAAGTTTCTGTTGTGGCATTGTGGTGATAGTTGTATATTTACTGTATGCAAGGAATGAAAGTATATTTAAGTCGTAAATAATCAAGATGTTTCTGTTCTCCGTTTTGCCTATATATGGCTTTTGGTGTTTGGAAGGACTTCTTGTTCTTGTTCGAGGCCGGAGGACAATATAATGCGTGCGTGGAGAAGTTGAAAAGAGCTTGCCTTGCCAAAGTGATTCCATGATTATTGCCCGGGGATTATTGCATGACCGTGCAATCTTCATGTTATACGGTCGTTACCAATAGGCTGTTTTAGCAACAAGACGGGACCCCCAATATACCAAGGTATTAGACTTACTGCCTGAGCCGTAGTTATCGCTATTGAGTTGAATCGCTGGACGCTCAAACTGAACTGAACTTACTGAAGCGAACAATAACAACATCAATTCAATGTGAGCGAAATTTAGGGACTTGCAAAGCAATTCTACCTAGGTACCTTAGCGTTTCTGAAAAATGTTTAGCAAACAATGTTTTGCGGCCTGCCAGCCAAACCTAACAACTTGCAAGCAAATTCTAAGTTTTTTATTAAAGAATAATAAAGATAAACAAAAGATTAACAATGTGTGATCGTTTGGTCAGGGCCTAAGATATATTAATCCGTTTTACTTTTCCAGGTATGAACTTCGTGAAAAAGGTCTTCTCATTGAAGAAAATAGTCAACTTGTGCCCGATGTTTACATGAGGTAAACGATTCACTTCTTAGATATTACAGAGATTTTAAAACTAAGAGAAGTAAGAAACTTCTAACCAAGTAATTGATTCTCTTTTTTACAGGAATCAGCAGCTAGAAGATTCTTTGAAATCCCTTCGTGCTGAAACCGAGACTTTTCAAAATTCTGCAAAGTAAGATGTGATATCTCAGTCCGTCTTTTTTTCCGCCTCTTTAGAATCGAAAACTAAGAAATTGATAGATCTAAATTATACTAAGACTGTCTATCTTAAGAACGATATTTTAACTGATCAAATTTCATCAAGTAAGTTATTTCTCTGTTGCATATATGTTTTCTTTTGAAATGTAGAAAGGCAAGTGAAATGCATATAAAATTGCGAAAAGAAAGGGATTATCATCGAATGCACCATAGAAGAGTTGTACAAGAGAAAAACAAACTTATTAATGATATCAAAAGGTGAAATATATTTTCATTCTGACCTAAGTTGCTTAGTTGCTTAGGCTGTTGCTTCTAGCTTTTTCAGCTAATTTAGGCCTACCATCCAGGCATGGGACCTCTAGTTTAACGTCCCTTCCGAAGGACGGCAGAGTGAGTTGTTTAGTCATCCATCTGGAAAGTCATCCATCCAGATGCTGACCTTACACGACCAAGCTTAACTTCAGCTGTCTAACGAGAACTGACTGAGAAGCTTGGTTACTCACATGTACCTACCTAGGGCCTGGCCAAACGATCAAGCATTGTTGGTCAAACATTTGAAATCTGCTTGTCAAAAAAAATATTTTACCGTTTGACCACGATGCTAAACATTGCTCGTCAAACATATTTTGCTTGTGACAAGCAGAAATGTTTTTGAAATTTTGAAGCATTGCTAAGAATTTCTGCTTGTCAAGCAATGTTTTTCGACGTGGCGTAATGATCAAACATACCTTGTAATGCAATTTTCAAATGTTTAACCAACAATGTTTGATCGTTTGGCTTTACTCCAGTAGCTTCCGTAATCTCACAAAAATTTGACCGAAATTTCAGGCTTGTGTTTCGTATAAAGTTTGCTGTAATAAAGAAGTGCGTGTTAATGCCAAAAAAGTTTTGAAATATTGACAGAGTTTATGTAAGCAATAATTTAGATAAGTGGGCATTTGCTGCAGCTGCTACGATTTCAATTTGCCGAATGAGTTTTGCACGCTTTTTTCATAAGGAACCTACCTCAAGGCCTAGTTCTTAAAAGTTCCTTATTTTTGGACCTCTTTTGTGGCAATTGTAGTTCAAAAAGTTCCTTAATGGTTCCTTAATTTTAACTGCACATACAGTGGTCTTAACAATAAAAGAGAGACGCTTGCATGTGAGCAAAGCTCGAGACTACTCAAAGAAACATTTGATCAAGAAAAACGTACAATTTATGTGATTTTCGACTGCCAATGAATGGAACCTGCTTTCAAATTCTTGATTATTTGCAGTAGTAAAAGCATCACAAAAAGCATTCAACATTGAAAAGTTCCTTAATGATTTTCTCTTTAGTAGTATAAGTTCTTTAAATTCTCGGGCCTTCTACATGAGGTTCCTTATAAAGTGGTTCTTTATAAAAATAGCGTGTAATGGTTATAAGATCAGAATGAAGACAAGGAGACAGCTTTTTTACTTTGCCTGATTTAGCAACATTGCAGGTAACTTTTCAACGTACTGAGAGCTGGGACATTTGCTGCAGTAGGCCCCTAATCCGGCTCAAGATTTGACATGATTTGGCGTCATTGAGTTAGACTAAATTCTAATGTTAATTAGAATCAAGGAAATAAGAGTAAAAACATTCGCTCGATCTGAGGAGAACTTTGATTTAAGATTTTGATATTGTTATTTGCAGATTAAAGCAACATTACTCTTCATACGAACCAACACTGAAAACACTAAAACAAAAATACGAGGTAAATTTAGAGGCAACTGAACCTAGACAGGGTTTTTTCTGCAACAATCTAGCAAAGAGGGTAACCTTGAGTTTTTTCACTGAAATATGCTAAGAAAAGGTCGGAGAACACGAATCCAAGATGGGCCTTCAAAAATTTTCACCGGAAGTAGCCTTAATTAATGCCTAATTAGGCCTAATTAAGTCAATTTAAAAAGTTGCATTTTCTGAAATCTGATTACTGCAATATGTAGATCTTGAAACGCTGAGTAAAATTGCCTTTGACTGTATTTCAATACAACCTACCAGTTTTGAGAAAAACTCGTTTGAAATTATGATGACGTCATCACCATTATGATCAGTACAGACCTGGATTCTATTTTTCAGCTTGTATAACTTTATGAGTTGGGGGTTCAGTAGCCACAAAACCTCTAATTATGCCATATATGTACGCCAAGACAGCAGAATGATGATGATTGGGTGTGGTTGTGACATCATAAGGGGGTCAATGACGTCATAGGGGCAACTGACGTCATAATGGAACCAAAATGATGCCCAGTCATCAATGAGCCAAAAGGTGTTGTGAATGACTACTCATGTTCGAGATTTGAAGTTTTAATATTAAACCTGCTGGAAATGACGAGAGGTCACATTTGTTATACAGTATTCATAGTGGGATTCCTATTGTTTATGTAGTGAACGCCCTTTCTTCGTTTTTCCAAACTTGCGGTGCGGCTTATTATGCTTATTATGCTGTCATACATACACGTATCGCATTGTGAGCGGTTTTTTGACGGTTCGACCCCTATTTTTGAATTTACGCGAGTCGACAAAAGCCCATACTGAACCTTAGGACGATGACGTCATCATTATTTCAAACGAGTTTTTCTCAAAACTGGAAGGTTGTATTGAAATACAGTCAAAGACAATTTTAATCAGCGTTTCAAGATCTACATATTGCAGTAATCAGATTTCAAAAAATGGAACTTTTTTAATTGACTTAATTAGGCATAATTAAGAGTTAATTAAGGGCACTTCCAGCGAAAATTTTTGAGGGCCCATCTTGGATTCGTGTTCTCCGGCCTTTTTTTTAGTAGATTTAAATTTAGGTAAGGCCCATTTCCACTTCGTTCGCATTCGCTGTTCGCTAGCGAATTTGCAGTTCGCCGCTCGCTTGCGAACAGAATACAGCCTTCGTGATCAATTTTAGGCGATAAAAAAGTAAAACTTTTGCGAAAGCTTTAGCTTGACTTGTAGCGGAAATCAAAATTGCTTCGCGTTCGCCATTTTTTGATGGCTAGCGAACAGCGAACAGCGAATGCGAACGAAGTGGAAATGGGCCTTTAGACAGAAAGAATCATCTTAATTGATTGGTTAAAACTAGACAAGCATCAAAGCAGAATGACTCGAGCCACTTTTTTATTGGCCGAATGCCTTTAATCTGTTGGCATTATGCCATTTTATCTCATCTTTACTGCATCTCAAGCGCCTTATCGTGTAATTGATTTTATTGTGTTATTTAGGTTGCCATGAAGGAAAAGCTCCTAACAAAATTAGAGAGGGACAGAGCTATTGGTCAGGTAAAATGATTATTTATAAATGACATCCATTGACATACATTGCCGAAGCCAAGGGTGCATGGGGCAATAATCGCTACGATGGGTTTTGTTTGACAATCACGACTTGCTTACTTGGCTGAACTGATAAAACTCAGGCCTTTCTGAACAGTTCTCGTGTGAATTGACAGTATACCAAAATTCTACTGAAGCAAATGCACAGCCAAGAGGGCAGTGGGGGTAGCCTCTTCACCAATTATTGCCAAGATGGGTTTTTCATGTAGACTAAAACTGATATAAAAAATGTGACAGGATTCTCTTATTGCCACACCCTAATTTTCTTTGTTCGCGCCCTTTTATAAGCCCTCTTTCAATTCGTTTGGGTACGTTGGGCGAGGTAAATACCTGGTCTATTATAAGAAAATTGCATGGACAATACTGAGATAGGTTACTGTAATCATGTTAGAGAAAAACAAAATTTTTACTCGGTGACATCTTTAAAGGTTCAAATGACTAAAGTGAGGTGATATAAGATGTACCCGCCACACAGGTCCCCTTTAAACACAAAAGCTAAATTGATAAAACCCAGGCCTTTCTGGAAAATTCTCGTCTGAATCGACAGTAAATTGGCATTCTACTGAAGCGAATCTTGTTTTTGATTCGATTGCATGTATATCTCGACCTTCTAGCCATTATGATTTTTTTGCAGGTACAAGGTCTACAGTCTACTATCTCCCAGATTGAAGTGGGCAAAACACCAAATGCTCGTGAGTTTACTCATATGTTTTGTAATGATAACTCTGTCTTGAAATATCTGATAAGAATTGAAGACTCTTGTGAAGTTAATTCCACTGCAGTAAATGTGCATGGAGTGCATAAAGCATTCTGTTTCAAATGGTTGTTCAGATGACCTATGTGATAGCAGATATATGAAGTCTTAAATGCAATAAGGCCTTTGACGATCAAAACGATCAAACATTGTTTGTAAACATTGGAGAATTGCTTATTAAGCGATGTTTTAACGTTTGGCCATGCCACAAACATTGACAAGCAAAAATGTGCAAAATTTTTTGAGGAGTTTCAAAAACATTCTTGCTAGACGCAAGCGAAAAATGTTTGACGAGAGATTTTTGGCGACGTGACCAAATGGTTAAGCATTTTGCTTAGCAAGCAAACCCCAAATGTTTGACTAACAATGTTTGATCGCTTTGAACAAACATTGATTTTCCTTGTCAAAGCTCTTTTGTCTATTATTATAGTTGCAGCTTGACCAAAACGCCTTTGTTTTCCAAAGTGTATCCAAAGTTTTGTCCTTAATACATCTTATAGAAACTGGTTGCTATGTTAGTCCAAAGAAGATACCTAGAGCATACCTCTAATTAATAAATAAATAAGAAGTGCTTTGTTTCATTTCTACCTTTCTCATTTGATCATTTATGCACCTTCTCGTATCTTTTTCTAGAAATCCCTCATCCTCCTCCCAAGCGATCTACTCTAAATAATGCCACGCAAGGTCCTCCTTCGCAGCCTCCACCACCGAAGACTAACCCTCTCGTGAGTATCTTGTTCATCAACTTTGTTGTCAATGTTGACGCGAGAATCCGCATGCATTTAGTACATATTTAATGTCTAGTTAAGCATCATCTTACTTTTCCGTTTCATAAATACATCTTATTTTTGTCCTTAAGACCCATGGTATATATACATCACATTTAGTGCTTCGAAAGCGTTAAGACATCTTCTTTATTGTTGTAAGTCTATTTTCACTTTCGAAGTGTTCCACATTTCTCAACATGTTTGCCCGAGTGCGTACCCTAATGTCTCCCTCAAAGTCCTCGCCTTAAACCGCTTTTTCAGGCGTGAAAGACCTTCCTGGAAATATACCTTGACGGTTTTAATGCTCTAGAACGAAGGTCGACAGGCCCTCAGATGGAGATTTCTCTTTATATTGAACTTCACGTATGCACGCTGGTGAGAAATGGATCCCTAAATTAAGCTAAGAGTTGTATCAAAAGTCATCGAAAAGAATAGCCACACCTTACAAACTGAGGGCTGAAATGATAAAGATGTACAGTTTCGATATAGTTACATTTGAAGTTAATAAAACATTTCGTCTTTAACTACTCTTGCGCCGCCACTACATTACGTTTTTGGCTTCAATCTTAGGACTTTAAGGCTTTTGCAGCTTTTCTACTAATAATAGTACTAAGTCACATGGTTTCGTTTTAGGATTCTGAGTTCCCCCCGGATAAAGGCGTCAATCCACTTTTATCCAAGAATAGAGCACCATGTGCACATCTGACTCGTACAGGAGGTTTCAGACTGACAAATACGATAAACGCGCATGATTTGGCTGTTAGTGGGTGAGTTTTTAACTTCATATCATTCGTTAGACCCTAACCAAACAATCAAACATTGTTTAACAAACATTTGAGATTTGCTTTAAAGTTTGCGTCACGAAACATCGCTTGGCAAACAGAATTCGCTCAGCAACTTTAACGTTTTATGTTGTTTGAAGAGCAATGTTTGTGATGTGACTGTTAAACATTGTGATTGACATGAAAAATTCAAATTTTTCGACAAACAATGCTTGATCGTTGGCCTCCGTCTACTTTGTCTTAGGGACTGGCGAAACGATCAAACATTGTTGGTCAAACATTTGAAATTTGACCGTTTTGCCACGTCGCAAAACATTTTTTGATAAACAGAATTTGCTTACCAATGTTTATGAAAAACCTCAAAAACTTTTTCTTCTTTTCACAAGCAAAAGCAATGTTGACAAAAGCATTGTTTGACAAGCAATGTTTTGCAATGTAGCTATGTTATCAAACATTTTGTTTGATAAGCAAAATTCAGATGTTGGAGAAACAATGTTTGATCGTTTGACCTGGGCCTTACGCCTTGTTTCAAAGATAGCAAGCATATACAAATTGTGAGCCGAAAGACCGCTTACCATATTCCACTTCTCTTTTCACAACAGTGCTATCTGCTATTAAATGAAAAACCAGACAAAATTCGCAAATCAAATGTTGGCTTTGAATTAACTAGCTTTGACAGCGGCAAGTCCGAAATGAATTAACTAACAATTTGACAAAAAAAAATTTTTGCAGCAACTAGCAAACGGTGTCTCTCGATTCCTCCGAGGATCTTGCGCATACATTTTGAAAGAAGTAACTGGGACCAACCTGATGGACAACTTGATGCAAAGGGAGCGCTTAGTCGAGAGAGGGTTCTTATTCGGGGAATAACGGTATGAAGAAAGCCAACATGAAATTATGAAATACGTCACAGAGATGATGTCCAGCATCTAGAACAACACGGGAAAGCATTGTGAGGTTTACATGACTTTCGCTTAAAGTTTAAACTCCACATATGCTTTTGGCTGAACCGAGGCCTCCCGTATAATGTCAATACTGTCTTAAGCTATATTGTATTGTTGCTTGCTTTTAAAATGTTGATTGTGTCACTTTATCTGGTTTTGTCTGTTTTAGCGTATCTATGCATCCACGAAAGCAAGTTTTAGCTACGACCAGCGATGACAAAACTTGGAAACTATGGGCTGTACCAAGGTATGTCAGGTGTAAATGCAATTTTCTAATAAGAAGATAAAAAATTGTCCCAGAAGTTCAATTTTTTTAGAAGTTTAAGAATTGGCCAATAAATGGCTTTGAAAGTTTTCACTTCTGGTTCGATCAAATATTCTTGAAAATGTTCACAAAAATCTCTCTAAAGGTGTTAATATATTATAGAGAAAATCCGAAACATTATTTTTGTTCTTTGAAATCTCACAAAAGCCTTAATTTCTGTACCCCGTTTACGACTTGATGCACCTTTTGAGAGTTTGGTGGATTCCGAAAGTGTTCGAGGGCTACACGTAAGAATTTTTAAGAAAAGGAAAAGATTTTTATAGACTTGTAGCAAATTCCCAAAAAATTAATTTGAAATTTCTTGCTGACTTCCTTGACTGACGATTCCAAAATAAACTTAAATTTTCGTAAAAGATAAGTTTTAAGCATTTCAATCTCAGACCTTTATCACTGCCCTAACAAGTAAACGCATCGTCGAGCATTGATATTTTGTATTCTCTTTAGACTCCTAAGTATATTAAAAATGTTTTGTTGTAGTGGAGAAATAATAATGACCGGAGAAGGACATGAGGACTGGGTATCAGACTGCGATTTTCATCCAAGGTAGTTAATTTGATAGTTGAATTTTAATCTCCTTAATTCGAACCCTTAACTTATCATTGGACCATCAAATCAATTTAGGTTTGCGAAAGTTATAGCTGATTGTTTCTTTAATGATGGTGTAGAGTCTAATGATGGTGTTCCCTTCTTTTTACTTGTTTTATTGTTGCTTTGTTGACCAACTCTAGTTTTTGTCCTGGGAAAGTTCGAGTTAGGCACATCATGCTCTATGTTTACACCGATTTCCAGGGGGGGGGGGCACACACGAATTTCTTTTACAGGGATGCTCGTGCGAAAAAAGATTTCAACTACCCAAAATTAGAATGACCCAAAAAAACAAACCCAAAAAAATAGAATGACTCGAGAGGAAAACTTGTAAAAAATTATTTATAAGAATTTTCAGTTATCATACTATATTTATGCTCTATCATATATCTCATACACTGGTGTTGCCGACTCTCAGTCTAGCAGCTGCTTCATGGCTTGACTTGGGATACTAATTTTCACCTAAGTTCATCTTGCTTGACTCAGGAGGACCCAGAACAGTAGCCGAAATGTTGCGAAACCCAGAAAAATAGCTCAAAACTTTGCCAACCCAGAAAATAGGATTTGGCAAAATTTCAAGCCCAAAAAAATAGGACGAGCATCCCTGTCTGCGTTTTGACATGTGCCCTTCTCTGGGCATCCATTATACTATCACCCCCGTAGCCATATACATCAGGTACGAAAACTGTCATCTTTGATCAGACTCCATCATTGACATTTTGATCTTCTTAATTTAGTGGTTCAAAGTTGGCTACATCTTCAGGAGATTCGACGGTGAAAATATGGGATTTCGCAAAAGCGCAATGCGTGGAAACATTTACCGATCACACGCATGCTGTATGGGGTTGTAGCTGGCATTCGTGTGGTGATTTCTTGGCTACTTGTTCGATGGATACAACTTCAAAAATATGGGATCTTAACAGGTAAATTTTGCACAGGAAATCTCGTACATCTTTACTGGAAATTCTATTGTTTTCATGGATATCTCTCGCAAATTCTTTTGTCTCAACAAAAATCTCGTACGCTATTTTGAAAGAGTGAAATGCTCCTCGACTATTTGTACCCTGTAAAGCTATGGCTAAACTAGGAGACTTATCGCGCGAGACACTGTATTCAGCGTGTCTCTTAGGGTGGCTAAACATGCGAGTGACAAGCGAGCAACATGTCCCCCGAGTCATTTGGATGTCGCGGAGACAAGAAATGTTTCTGCTGTCTCCCAGAAATATTTGCGTGTCTCTTGCTATAAATTTTGTCGCGCGCTACAAAAGTTCCGAGGTGGCTAAACTAAGAGACACCGAGGGGACATCAATGTCGCACGTGACATGTTTCGTAGTTTAGCCAGATCTTAAGACAACTTTAAGTCTTTCTGGTGTAATTTCGTGTTTGCTTTTCTGGTGTTAGACTTGTTAACTTTTTATATACTGTTAGCTAGAAAATGTTTAATCGACTTAAAATAAATAAAAAACAACAACTTAATTTCTGCGAATTTTCAGCCTCGAGTTCCTTACAACGGCTCTCCTTATAAAAAAAACGTGTATGGAGAATGTCGTTGGCTTTTACATATTACAACCTTCTTAGAACATTACTTTCTTAAATTTTACACACACACACATAAAACTAACGAATCACTGAATGTTTTATTGCAGCTTACGGTGCAGAAATACCCTTCGTGGACACACAGACTCTGTCAACAGTATAATGTTCTTGCCGTTTTCAAATACAATTTGCACGTGTTCTGCAGACAAGACAATCTCGTTATGGGATGCTCGAACAGGCCTATGTGCCCAGACTCTTTTTGGGCATGTCCACTCGATGAATCATGTGATTTTTAATAATAAGGTGAGGTGTTTTTACATTTTTTTGCCCCATGCCCTTTGTATGCGTCTTGGAGGAGGTCGGGCAATAGAGGTTTCCGCAAAAGATGGCGGCCGTTTCTGTCAATCCCTTGTTTTTCTTATGGTTTTTCGAAGGGAGTTCTGGGAATTATTTCCTTAGCTACAAATTCAACGTCTGCAGCTATGTAAAAACGTAACTAAGGAAATTATTCCCAGAATTCCTTTCGAAAATCCTTAATGAAAACAATAGGCAAAAACGGCAGCCATCTTTTGCGGAAGCGTCTATCAGAGTTGCAAAAAGTTATTGACCTTCCTCCAAACCTGAAATTTTGTAACCAACCTTCCTCATTTTAACATGATATAAAATTGCCGAAAAACAGCCAGACAGACTCCTGCACGCACGAGACAAAAACGTGTACATAGGGACCTTCCCAGATCGCTTGTATGTTTTAGCGTAAGTGTTACAAAGGTGGCAATCAGGCTTTAATATCAGGGAGGCTACAGTCTTAAGAGGGTGATTCATAAATTGATTCCAACTTTCTAAGCTGAAGGATATCACAGCACTGTAGGGACCTACAAAGGGTTGACAAGATAGATTTTCTTTCTTTTAGCTGTAGCAAAAATATGAAAAGTCGTTTTACTACAAAACCTTCCTCATTTTTTAGCCAAAACCTTCCTCCAAACCAGGTGTGTAGGTGTGTAGGGTTTTTGCGTCTCTGGGGACAATAAGAATTTGGTCTTAAGTGTGACGTGGTGGACATAATTTTAACCAATGCTATACTCACTCCATGTTTTATATAAGTGTTAAAAGTTCTTGGTTTTTCGTGCTTAGAATATACGTTTGTTAATAGTTTTATTTGTTGCTCTTAGTTGATTAATGATTGACACATGTACATAAAGCACATTGCATTTTATGGAAACTATTTCTTTTTTCACAAAAATCTTGAGCGCATCACGGCATCAGCTAGATCTGCCCTGCGCGCAGGCTAATTTTGATCTGACAAGTTGTTTTGCCTGAAAAAATGCAAACAGAAAAACACAATTTTACCCACGGCGATTTACGGACCAAATCAAGGTTCGATTTGTCTGATTTTCTTTTCCTAACGTTGTGACGTCATAAGTGCTATTGAGAATGAGGCTGAAGCATAATGACAGCTGATTTTGCAAGTTCTGTCATGTCGAGTTCAATGGTTCCTGTTCTGTTGCATTCTGTTGCTCAATCAAAGCCAGAAGACTCCATGGAGGAATGGAGAAATCAATGCCAATGTTAAAAGATAAATAATTATATTACGAGTAAATAGAGTTGTTAGTTTCAAACATGGGTGTGATGTTTTCAATTGTTTCTCGTTTTCGAGTAAGTAGAGACTTACCTAGCTCTTTGGTTTTGGGATAGGCCTTTTTGAAATTTGTTTATGAAGAGAACTGATCAGAAGAGCAAGTATAGGCGAGGTCCCTACCCTACTACCCTACTAGTCTATAATTAGATACGTTTAGCAACTTCGAGGGCTGGACCGAAAGTCCAGTTGCTTGGCTTATTAAAAAAGTGTATTATAAAGGCTTAAGGTTAAGCATTTAATAAGTCCCAGTAATTGATCGGAGACTAAAGTAGGATTTTGTAGACATTGCTTTACCTGTTTTTTTCCATTTCATGTTTGTTTTTATTCTTTGTTCTCATTTTAAATTTTTGTTCTAGAAAAGAGCAACCACAAAAGAAGTTCTAGAAGGCATTGACGAGGTGCTACATCCATTTCATTCTTGGATTTTCTTCAATTTTTCAAGAATTGAACAAAACATTAATCCATTTTGCATCATCATCAAAAATTTTATTTGATCCTTTATTATTTTCTAGGACATAAAGAAGCTAGAATCTACCCTTGAAAGAAATCAAAAGCTTCAAAAAAAGATCGTTCTTTCACTTCTTAGTTTTTCAGTGTTGGCTTATGGAATAGCTGTAGCTGTTTTTTATTTCTTTCTTCTTCCCGATAACTGGTCAGAAAGAGCAATCTGGATATTGCCATTTATATCCTTTCCAGTATTGTGAGTATATTTTGAGTATTTAAGAGCTTCATACAAACAATGTTCAAAATGTGTGGGGGTATGTACAGTGGTGTAGAGCTGGAGAAATAACCAGGGGAAGCAACCTCAGGAAGGAATATTTATAGAAGTTATACTGAAACATTGAATGCAATGAACGGGCACATTACACCAGAGATGTGCCCATCAAGGGGCTCTGGGGCATGCTCCCCCAGAAAATTTTTCAAAATACCACCCTCCCAAGTGCCTAAGATTGGCTGTTTTTCATATTAGTTTTAAAAAAACCAGAAATGACCAAGGTTGAATTTTGACTAAGGTTTGAAAGCTTCTCCGTAAAGCAGTTTCATACAGGGTAATAGTCAGTAAAGTCAACTGTATATATTTTTAGGTTGATAGCTTCCTCCCTAGTTTGAAAACAACAAAATGTTGTGCCATACAGTGAATCCATACAAATTTTTTTTCAAACTTTGCATGGAATTTCATCTGTTTGTCAACTCTTTTGTAGCAGGTTTTGTAGATTCAGCTTTGGCAAATACACCTTTTGTATTGACTATAATTTTGTCACTTTGTTTGATTTTTATATTCCACAAGTCTTTTTAACATCACTTTATATTTGTTTTCAGAGTTTACTTTCTCAAGAAAGTGTTTCATTTCTTCTTTGTCACAAGAATAAAAAGAATACGTAAGTGAATTAGATCTCTTAAACTAGCCCTACTCTTTTCCAAAACATGTTAATAGTGTATCTCATGGGCATGCACGGCTGTGGACTTTGAAAAAATTATCTGACCAAAATCTAAGTCTGACGTACTTTCATAAAGGTTAAGGCAGTTCATATCGTGAATCCTTGGATAAGCCCCACCTCCAAATAAGCCCTTTCCCTTGAATAAGCCCCCACCTTAAAATTCATTTTTGCATAGGGGAATATTTGAAGGTCTAATTAATTTTTAGCCTATAGTGCATCTTTCAGCTAATTAAAACATCGAAAAAGCTAGTGCTGACAGGTTTTACTATCGCTTCAATCAATAATCAGCCATTCCCTGCTGGCAAGCAGCTGATTTTGATTATAGAATGCAAGCAAGTAATCTTTTTTCTCTCTGCTATTCTGTCAAAAACACACTGGAACTATGAAACTTTGAAATAAGCCCTTCCCTCGAATAAGACCTCCCCACAAATAAGCCACCACCAATAAATTTTGTTTTGCAAATAAGCCCCCGGGGGCTTATTCAAGGATTCACGCTATTTGTGAATTTTCAACGCAGAAAGATATAAATGATTGATAAAGTGCTGCAGAAGATTGTGATCATCATGTACAGATTGAATTATGACATCATGAAACATTTAGTAATTTTGCTTCTGCTAGACTTTAATGTGTCTTCTTTTTTGGTTTGTAAAACTAATAAATCTTTGACATTCTTATTCATTTCAGTCAAATGCTTAACTGATTTTCGTTTGTTTTCAGGAAAAGCTTTGGAAGAGTTGAATGAACGAAAAAAGCAAATAGTAAGCTTTTTTGACTGAATTATAGAGTACCTAAGTCATGACGTAACAAAAATCTATTTTAAGAATTTCGAAATTTGCTCTTCATTTTGTTAAAGAGCGTCAAAGATAATGCCTAAATGTGCAAAATCAGTCAAATATATCAAACATTGGCTGATTTATGGCCATCCAAAGAAATGCATTTCAACAGGAAATCACTGTATTATAAATCCTTGGGAATCTCGTAATTCCTTGCCGTAAATTTTATTGATTTTACGAAAATCTCTAGAAAATCCTGTTGTTTCATCAGAAATCTTGTCTAAATTTTTGTAGAATGAAACGTCCCTCGCAGAAAACTTGATGTTGAATCCCAATTTAAGATAAAAACTTTCATCCCAAAATAAAGGCCATTTTGCATTCGTCCAAGGCATCAAGATATAAACTCAACCTACGTTGACTCGCAGGTGCATCTTAGTTTGCTAACAGCAGTTTTCAATCTATTTCTATTCAATAAACTTAATTCTATGATTAAATTGTTTTGCAGCTTGAAGACGTTACTGAGAATGAAACGTATAAAATTGCAAAAGAATTGCTTGAAAAGTACGACCCGCATGGCAAAATCATTCCGGTATGATACTCGCTCGATATTGCTTTTACGTAACCTACAGTAGTTATAGTGTTTTTCACATAGGGACGCTTGCTGATTGTTATCAAATATTGAATTGCTAAAGCCGCGGCTGCACGTGCGACATTTTGCTTGAAATGGCGACAGAACATGTCCAGAAATTGCCGCTGCAACTGGAAAAATTAAGAGTCGCACGTGTAGCCAGGGATAGACTTTCGAACAAAATGTTCTGCGACCTTAGAAAATTCGGTCGCAGAACATTGCTTTGGTTGAACTTTTCGCGACATGTTTTTGTTTGTCGCCAATAATGTCGCAGCGTGTTGCCGGTTTTTTTGCATTGGCGACGCAACATATTGCATTGTTTTCGCGCCTTTCCTGGAAATTATTTAGGACCCATTCTTCTTTTTACGCAAGTTGCTTGTCGCACAACTTCTGTCGCAGCATTTTTGTCGCAGCATGTAGCCACCGGCTTAATAGGAAATCGTTAAGCAACCCACGAAGACGTTGAAAAACTCTGATACTGTGAAAATTTTTCCACGAATCGACTATACTTTCTGGCAAAATTTGTCGAAAACTTAAATCGTCAAAAAAGTTAAAACCCTCTCTCATTATGTCCGAAATTTTTTTCAAAATGTTTTTTCCCAAAATATTTTCAAAAGAGTGTACGATGTAAAGATTGTACTTTGATAATTATAGTCTTTCACAGTTTCGTCCAAACGTTTCCAAGATTCTTCCAACATAGATATTTGGCAATATTTGGAGAAATGTTAGCTACATTTCTAAACTCATTTAGAATCTAGGAGACTCGCACGGCTGGGGGAAATTAAGAAACAGCTTATTTTACCTGCATGGTGAATTACGTTGAACAATATATTTCCATCGGTTTATTTTGTACTTTTTTATTTGCAGAGAGAATTTGCTGTAAGATCGATTGAAAAGAGTCCAAGACACCCGATCGCAGTGGTAAGGGTTTTCGTTTTGCATTTTGCATAAAATAACCTTGGGTAAACCTTAGGTAATTGGTAAACCTCACCTACTGTTCATGCCACATGCCAAACCAAATCGCCATGCATTTGCTTTGAATTCGTTTCAGTCTGAGAAACTGCGACTCAGCTTTCATTATCTTAGTCCTGAAAAATCTAAAACGTTTTAGTACTTAACTCTTCCGTTATTTCTATTGGAAAAACAAAATGCACAAAGTGGTTTAGTCAGCGAGGAACGATGAGTTATAATTAAGCACTAATTTACATATGTAGCTAAGATAGAAAGTCTTTAACGGACAAAGTAAAGTCTTCCTTCCATAAAGTCTTCTTCTGAAAGCCTCCTTTTATAAAGTCTTCTTCTTCTATAAATTCTTCTATTTCTTCTACAAAGTCTTCTCCTTCTATGAATTCTTCTTCTTCTTCTATTAAGCCTTCTTCTTCTATAAAGTCTTCTTCTATAAGTTCTTCTACTTCCTCTATTAAGTCTTCTTCTTCTTCTTCTATAAAGTCTTCTTCATAAATTCTTGTTCTTCTTCTATAAAGTCTTCTTCTATAAATTCTTCTACTTCTTCTATTAAGTCTTCTTCTTCTTCTTCTACAAAGTTTTCTTCTATAAATTCTACTTCTTCTAGTAAGTCTTCTTTTTCTTCTTCTGTAAAGTCTTCTTTCTTCCTTGTATACTCCTTCTATAAGTCTCCGTCTATAAAGTCTCGTTGGATATTTTATTGTCTTTATAGTCTTCCTTGCATAAAGTCTTCTTCTTAAAGAAATCTTTTCTAAAGTCTTCTTCTACAAAGACTTCTTCTTCTATGAAGTCTTCTTTCATCCTTGTATCTTCTTTTATATAGTCTACCTTCCATAAAGTCTTCTTCTAAAGGCCTTCTTCAATAAAGTTTTCTTCTTCTATAATGTCTACTACGTCTTCTATGAAGTCTTCTTTTTCTATAGCTTACTTCTCCTAGGAGTTCTTCTTTCCTCAATGCATACTCTTCTCTTTATAGTCTTCTTTCTTAAAAATCTTTCTTTTACAAAGTCTTCGTCTATAAATTCTTGTTGTAAAGATTCTTCTTCTCTTATAAATGCTTTTTTCTTTATTTCATAAATAAATCAAACGAAAACAAAACAATTCAATGGTTAATGATCGATAAGAGAGGAGAACGGCTGCTTAAGCTTATTTCTCTAAAGTTGATCGCTTGTCCCAAATTTCGTTAATATCACTCTAAAATTTCCTAAGAATGCTCCATTCTTTCATTTAAGTATAAATACTTTTTTGGGCAGGTTTTGATCAGGGCTGTAGATTCTGAAATCGTAACATATTCTCATTGTTGTTTCGGTGTTTCGTCTTTTAGATGAGTTGCGTTTTCGAGCGAATGCTGCCAAGCCTCAAGAAGCGAACGGCAGAACGTCAACACCAAGAGCCTCGTCTTCACCAGCCGTGTTGCCAGGACAACCATTTCCCATAAGACCAAACATGAGTCCGAGGTTTCAGAGTCCAGGTGCTGTAAATGGACATGGCCTACCGAGGCCCTTCATGAATAGAGGTAATGCGCTTTCCGTGAAACTTTGCTTTTGAATAAAATAAACTGTTGCCTAATGCCAAGTTGAAGCTCATTTTTACTTGAAATTGAAGCTCATTTCAACTAACACTCTTTTCCCAGGGGTACTCATTAACTTTCAATACGGGGGTCCATGCCAATATTTGGGGTCCGAAATCTTAAGCTTATTCAATATTTGGGGTCTGTGAATTATAACATGGACAAAAATTCAATATTTGGGGTCCACAAATCTGAAGGAAGAATCTTGCGATTTGGTGCGATTCATTACAATGACCCATCCAACTGCCAAGAGCTTATAAATTGTAAATTGTCATGAAACTGATGGCTAAACCTGAGAAAACATTTTAGGTGTCCAAAAATAGATAGCAATATTTGGGGTCTCCAAAACATTAAATTCAATATTTGGGGTCTGCAAGGAAATGTGACATGGACCCCCGTATTGAAAGTTAATGAGTACCCCCTGGGGGCGGTCTGGCACCATAGTTGGAGGGTGGCTAGCAAATCAAAAGGGTCTGGTTCAGGGTGTGGCAGATAAAGTTTCTGAACCACACCCAATAAAAAAGAACTCACCTCAAATACGCTCATTTAAGGTGAATTCTTTATTAGCGGCTATTTTAACAATTTGAGAACCAACCAAAAAGAGAAGGGGAAACGCACGGCATGAAACGATCGTAATATACAACCATTATTAGAATAGGCTCACGAAAACTGTATATCGGTCATTGTGGGGCCCTACTCTACTCATGACTGTAGCTACAATACTAAGTCTACAGGTAGCTAATAGAAACCAACTTTTAGAATAACCAAAAAGAAATTAAAAAACTAAGTCTAGTTACTTCTTAAACGGTATAAACGGTATAAAAGTATAATATATAGATGTAATACAATAGAAATTAGAGCTACGATATACATAAAGTCGAGCTAATTATTTTATATATAACCAATATTTGGCAAAAATAGTGTGCACAACTTGCAGCTGCATAGCTTTGCCTCTCGATCGTTATTTTTGAGGCTTTGCTGAAAGCCCTGCACAGAATTACTTGCCTTAACTTCAGTAGAAAGATCAAAAGAGGTTGAAAAACAAGTAGCTTTAGGAATTAGACCTTGAGCTAGGTTTATTATAAAATAAAACGCGTGTAGCTTAAGAAACATGGCGATGAAGATGATGGTGATACTGCTGATGATGGTCATTATAATTGTGGTTTTGATTTTTGTTACGCTATTGATTCACGTCTATTCTTACTTACGCTGGCTTCATTTCATAATATAGGTCCTTCTCAACCAAGACCAAATTTGCAACAACAATATCCGATTCTACCGAAGGAGAGATCTTTCTTTGACCAAGTATGGCTCTTTGCACCTTGTTATCATCTGTAATTTTCTGTAGTGTTAACGAACTCTATAATTAATTTCATTCCCCGCTGCAAAATTACTTCTACAAATTTCTACAAATCCCAGTAGCTGGAGTTTCCTGTTGGGCGATGTAGGAAAACATTTTCCGCCTTTGTTATATTTCTTGTGCATAATAATGAATATTCGTCATTAAATATGTTGCGTATTATGCTGTTTTTATATAATTTATGATTTTGTGTCTATAGGTTGCAGAATATTTTGTTGGTGATGGGCCTAGTTATCGATATGCTCTCATATGCAAAGCTTGTCATTCTCATAACGGCATGGCATTGAAAGATGAATTTGAATATATCGGTAAGATGTGGGAATTTTAATCTCGTTTTGGTATTTTAACGGAGTGGCCAACACAATGACCTTGCATCTGTTCCAAGTTCAAAGTTGAATTCACAGCTAGAATTTAGCTTTGTCTTTATGCCTTCTTCATACCTTGAAACAACGGTTTCTGGTCAAATCGCAACACTGCCAAATCGCCACCCGACCAAGCCGCCACACATTTCAGGTCAAGTCGCCACTGTGTTCTGGTCAACTTGCCACATCTTGGTGGTCAACTCTCTCAGTTCCAGAT
This sequence comes from Chrysaora quinquecirrha, assembly GCA_014526335.1. Classification (NCBI taxonomy): domain Eukaryota; kingdom Metazoa; phylum Cnidaria; class Scyphozoa; order Semaeostomeae; family Pelagiidae; genus Chrysaora; species Chrysaora quinquecirrha. The sequence goes on from JACTAT010000016.1 coordinate 870,176, forward strand.
TCAAATTTTAAACAATTTGGATATTTTTTCTTCATAAAAATCTCGTAAAAGCTTTCTAGAAGGCTTTTCAGCGATTTATTTACAAATATTTGGGGCGCTGCCCCCAAACCCCCGTTGATCACTCTGATAGAGTCGACTTGTTTAGTAAAGTGTGGCGGGTCGTCTTTTGAAAGGCGAGTTGACCAAATGTGCGGCGACTTGATTATGGCGAGTTGGCAGCGTGGCGAGTCGAGTTTACCTGTTACCGAAACAACATGATTTAAGGTCGCGCCCAACGATCAAACATTGTTGGTGTCAAACATTTGCTTTATAAACAATGTTTGAAACTTTGGCCACGCCACAAATCATTGCTCGTGCTCGACAAGCAGAACTTGCTTGGCAATGTTTTAACACGACTTCCTAAAACGACTGCAATCCCGGTCGCTGTACGCGGAGAGGATTCCCTTTCTGGAGATGTCTATCATTTTCCAGAAAAGTGTCGTACAGACTCGACAACTTGAAAAGGTCCATTCTTCGATGTAAGAAAATATCTTTCTAGGCAGAACTTATCAGCTCGAATTGCTTGCCAGCTGACATTGCCAGGAGCTGCTTGTAATCTAATATTTCAGATGCGAAAGATGCCATAATTAAAAAAAACTTAGTAACAGTTTTCTTGTCGATTTTATTTTTCCATTTGACGTATATAGAATGTAGAAGCAGTAAAAATACAAATTTTATTGGCCTAGGCAACTCTCCTTTAATTGGCCCTTTCATTATCATTATAGCTTTTAGATGCTGTTATTGTGGATTCGCAAATGAAGCCAGAAAGAAAAGACCAAATGCTCCAACACTTGAGGAAGAGAACAGAACATCTGACAGAGAATCAGATAAGGAAAAATCTAGTGATACATCAAAAGAAAATGATGATGGAACAATTGGAGATGAAAAAGAAGTTACTGAAACGAAAGGTTATTTATTTTCTTAGATTTATTTTTATGGGAATTTAATTAAGATAACTTTAAAGATCTGGCGAAACGATCAATTATTTTTGCTGAAACATTTGAGATTTGCTTGTGAAGCAAAATGTTTGATCCTTTGATCACTCTAAGAAACATTTTTTATGGACCATTTTTGCTTTTGTCAAGCAGAAAATGTTTTAGAACTTTTTCAAAAACATTGCGAAGCAAGTTCTCTTTGTCAAACAGTGTTGTTGAAGTGGCAAAAGAATCAAACATTTGTCGTAAAGGATACTTGAAATATTTAACCAACAGTGCTTGAACGTTTGGCAAGGGCCTTAGCCAAACCCGACAAAAAATGTCCAAAGAAAATCCTGTTACGGCCTTTAATAGGATTTATCTTATCGAAATAGATTTTTGGTGCTAAGGCCCTGGCTGAACGATCAAGCATTGCTGGTCAAAAATTTGAGATTTGCTTGTCAAGCAAAATGTTTGACGAGCAAAATGTTTGACAGTTTGGCCACGTCCAAAAACATTGCTCGTCCAACATTTTTAGTTTCCGTCGTCAAGCGAGAAATATTTTTGAACTTTCTCGAAGACATCACGCCACAAATTTTGTTACTTTTGCTTGTCAAGCAATGTTTTTGGACGTGGCCAAGCGGTCAAACTTTTGTTGTACAGCCAATTTAAAATGCTGGAAAGGGCCTAAGAAAATTGTTGTAAAACAAATTCAAAATGTTGGACCAACAATTTATTTGTCGTAGACCCTACATAGCAATGATTAGACGGTTTTGCGTTCGTCCTTCGGGTGGTTGAAAGTCAGTCCCAGACAAGGAACCGCATTTCAGATTTTATGGGGGCCTTATTGAGATTCTTTAGCACCTACTTTACTGCACGTTTTAGCTTTCACGACTGAAATATTTTTCTTTTATTTTTCATTTAGTTTCAGACACAGAGGACAAACAAGATAAAAATTCAGATAGCGACCAAGAAAAGGAAGCAAAAAAAACAGAAGATACAAAAGGAAGTTCTGAACTGGAACATTCAGAGCAAGATTCGTAAAATCGAGAAATATTTTATCCAGTATTCATAAGAATACTCAAAATAACTGTTGTTAAATTAGTTTTGTAAGAAATTCTTAAGTTATTTGAAGCATAATTTAGTTTGCATGATTTCTTTCAGTTCTGCAATAAGCTATTGAAATAACTACACCAAGCTGGCACTAAGTAAGTGCAATTTTAGGCCCATGAACTTTGCGCCAGCCGTTGAACCAACTGGCTTTGGCACTGATTTCATCCGAAATACTTCAAGTCTTTGCCAAACGATCTAACATAGTTGGTAAAACATCTGAAATTTTGCTTTACAAGCAATGTTTGACCGTTTGGCCAGGTCGCAAAATATTGCTTGACAAGCAGAATTCCTTCAGTATAATTTTGAAAACTTCAGAAACATTCTATGATTGAATGAAGCAAAAATGTTTGGCGAGCAATGTTTTGTGATGTGGCCAAACGGTCAAACATTGTGTTTTACAAACAATCGATTGGCCACGCCACTAAACATTATTGACGAGCAAAAATAATCTTAGCTTGTTTGTACGATGGTTTTGAAGAATTTCAAAAACGTTCTTTGCTTGTCACTAGCAAAAAAATGGTTTGACAAGCAATGTTTTGTGAGTGGCCAAACATTGTAACATTTGTTTGACAAGGAAGTTACAATTGTTTGACAAACAATGTTTGATCGTTGGCCACGTCACTAAACATTGGTTGACAAGCGGAAATAGTTAAATTTGTTTCACGATGTTTTTGAAAATTTTTTCTGCTTGCCATTGCCGAATAATTTTCATTGCCGAGCAATGTTTCTCGAGTGGCCAAACATCATACATTCGTTTGACAAGCAAGGTTCAGATGTTTGACAAACATTGTTTGATCGTTGGCCACGTCTCCTCATTGCTTGAGAAGCAAAAATAGCCTAGCTCCGTTGCACAATGTTTTTGAAAATCTTTTCTGCTTGTCACAGGCAAAGAAACGTTTGAAAAGCAATGTTTTGCGAGTGGCTAAACGGGACAAAATTTTGTTTGACAAGCAAATTTCAGATGTTTAACGAACAATGTTTGATCATTCGGCGACGGCCTGTTACAGGGAAAGGAGGTCAAATATTGAAATGAATATAATATTGTATTAGAACAGATTTTCAAGGAAAGACACGAAGTGTCCTTTAAGGTTGTTGTAACAGTGAGAGCTAAAAAGAAAAAGTCCTAATTGGTTGATTAATTTATGGCGTTAAAAGATGTCTGTAGTTAGATTCAATCAGTGTTGTTTTGGTATATATTCTCCAAAATTTAGTTTGAAGATATTCCTTGTCATCCTTGCCATCAGGTGAAACGCGTAAAACGTCGAATTAACGGCTGGAACGTTTACACCAAATGTAAAACATACCCCCAAGGAGCGTCTGAAGCCCATGAGATTCATTAATTTTAGGGAGAGCCCCAAGAACAATAATGACTTTTTGCGGGGTCTATTCTGGTTTAATGTCCGACTTTGAAGACAAAAGGACATTCTCGAAGAAGATTCTTTTCCCGTCTCGTGGCACTGGTCCAACATTCTGCTCGAAAATTCACACGCAGTTTCCACCAAAATTTTCTCCTCACCCCCCAATAAACTGGTTACGCCCCCGAAACGACGAAAACGAACTTTGCAATCACTTTCTGCTTCCCAAAAGTAATGTAGAAATCGAAATTATTGTGCCAAAAACGTACTAATATCAAAAAATAAATTGAAGGAAAGGTTGAAAAATTAATTCTGTTTATTTTGAATAGTTTTATGGCATAATTTGACCAATAAATTGCGTTCAAAACGCGAGATATCTATCATCAAAATACCTGCTTGCGAAAACAACTTGATAACACAGGGAAGGTTGTGAAAGAGGCGGCTGTCTATTGTGTTATCCAATCCTCTCCTTATTTCAGCGTCGTGCTTTCCGCCATGCTTTCTAACCTGAAATTTAAGGCTACAGTTCGATGAAGCTAGTTTATTTCAAAAGTAAAGCTAATTAGAGAGAAAATTCAGTGTTAAAATGATTCAAATATGTCCTGCCGTGAAGGGATTTCGATAATGGAAGCGAGCTAAGTACAAGTGGCTGTGTGACGTGTTTGGCTTCATCTGTTTATTTGCCGAGCATTTTTAGGCCAACACAAGACAAGTTCGGTTGATTCGTTTTAAAACAAGGAAATAGAAATCAAATGGCGATATTTATTGCGATATTCAACACCAAGCTGATGTGAAAACGTTATGATCTTGTAACCTTGGTATTCTGTTTGTCAAAGATTGTGATTTATTGTGTTTATACTGAAAGTAAGTTGTTGGCGCTCCGTTGTCGATGGACTTTTTTGGCATCGTTTTCCCTTCGTAGCAGCTGCACAATTCATCGAACATTTCGCTTGAGGAACTTGATGGAGCTTCTCGGGTTTGGACATAAACCAGGTACGTCCTTTTCGCCTCTTTTTGTAAAAGATTTGTACAATAAATGTTACATAAAAGCATGGGCCTAGTCAAAACAAAGGTATCCTGGGGGGTTCAAAATCGAAACAAACCAAACAAAAGCAACTCAGGGTGTCATTTGGTTTACAAAGCGAAAATAAGAATAACTTTTGGTTATGTTTCTCTTATAAACAAAGATTAATCAATTAAATTTGAATATTGATAAAAATAAAAGAAATCACTGTTTAAAGAGTTAATATCATCATATCAATCATATCAAAAGTTAGCAACAGGGGCAGAAAAGTATAGTGCTGGAAATTTCTATTGTGTAAAACTAAAATCTTTTTGTTTTATATTTTGTTAGTTAATGATTTGCATTTCGAATTTGATTTACTTTATTCACCTAATATGCAATTTGATATTATATACAAGAAATAAACATATTCTTATAATGCTCTTGTAATTTATGAAAAGTTACTATCATTTAACATCTTAAATTGAAACTTGGAATAGATCACTTAGGCAGATGATGGAGAGCATTGAAATTTTTCAAAATCACAAGATATTGAGCTTTCCATGCAAAAATCTTATAAAGCATCCAAAACTTATTCTAGGTACAAAGTTGCACTGTCCCAGCGCTTGTGTTCTTATGAGCATTCCTAAGTTCCAAATTTTATGAAGGCTTGTCATGTTATTTATTTCTAGCACGAACAAACTATTGTACCACAAAAAATGAACTTGGTGAAACTTTTTACCCCACTCAGTCAAAGCCCTTATAAAATCGTAAACTTTTAACCCTCATAAAATCAATAATACAAGTGCTGTGATTGCAGCGGAGACAAATTTTTTGGTGCTTGATATGATCTTCGGATCGAAAAATTGATATCTTGCAAATTTGATAAATCTTGATTCTCCAAAATGATCTATTGGTGAAAAACAGTTTTCAACACTTAACGTTAATCTCATGTTATCATGTTATTTATTTCTAGCAAAAACAAATTATTGTACTGACTAAATAAAAGGAAATAAAGACAGTTTGCATACATTTTATGTAGTGGAAAAAGTTTTACACAGTAGCTCTTACCCCCTTTAGCTAGTGTTGCTAACCCTAACAGTATCCTTAACACTAACTCTGATCTTGTAAACAACATTTAGGGTCTCAACTTAGTTCTAGTCTAAAAATGTAAATAAATATTAAGTAAAACCAAGTTGTTTTGCAGAATTTAAACTTTAGAAAAACTCCGGCTGGTCAACCTGAAAATAGACTGTGTTGAAGAAAGTTCTTACTGTAGTGCTAGTAAGCATTTTGCATGTCAAAAATCAAAGATTTTATGTAGCTGAAATTTCTTCTTGATCCCTTTGAAACAAATCATCTTTATTCATAATAAAATTAAATATAAATGTTCAAGTATAATCTCAAGACTTATTCTTAGATATTTGACAAATATTAAATTTCTAATGTTTTACTGGTAAATTATATCTTATTTTGTCATATATTCCACTGTGAAGAAGGTCAAGTGCTATCTAGAAAAATCTCTTCTTTTTGAATAACTACAGTAATTCTAATTGGAAACTAAACTAAACCTTGTAACAGCTAATTTTTTGAGATAAAAGTTATTTTAAAATATTGATGAATATCGAGTTTGTCATGTTTTACTGATAAATTAATCCAATTTTATCTTATCTTTCTCTGAAAACTAAACCAAGTGCTATCTTTCTCTTCATTTCAAATGGCCAGGAACAGATGTTTTCATTTGAGAGAAGATGCATATTAATTCAAAAGTGTGTGAAAAACACCTGCTGCACACACTTTTATTTGCAGATAGCCAGCACAGGGTGCAAGAGATAATTTAAAACAGCAATTTCTTATTTTGTTTTTACCGATTGTTATCAAGAAAATTTGTGATTTTTGCAAATTAGGAGAAATCTGAAAAGGGGACTTTTGAATGATTTCTTCTAAAAAATGGGGTTTGATGCATAAAAAAACGTTTTGGCTTTTTTGATCGAAATTCTTGAAAGTGTATTGCATGAAAGTTTCCAATAAACAAAATTTGTAAAGATTAATTCCAGTGACGACAAGAGAGTCGGGAATTTTTATCACAGAAAGAATAATTTTCCAGAAACTTTCTACAGTTGAAGGTTTTAAAAGGCAATTTCGTGTTTAATATTTATGACAAGTGTTGAAATAATATCATGTTGGAAATCCCACTAGAAAAACGATTTCCCTGGAGTTTATTCCCGTAAGACAAATTGTTCGTTTTGTGAGTGTGAAAGTTTTTCCTGCGAAGCTTCTTATTTTTTCTTATTCCCGAATGTTAGTTAAATTTCGCAGTTTTTCTGAGTTGCAAAAGTTTCTTCCTGCTAAAGTATGTACATGTTTTTTCAAGAATTTGGTTAAAGAAATAAGTACACAGCTATGTACAGTTCTCTTCTCTCTTAAACTTGTACTTTAAAATTCACTCCTTAAAATGGCATGCAAGATTGCCAAAATCATACACAAATTTTTCAGGAATTTCTTGGGACTTTTGGTTGAATAATAGAATTTCATGTGCAGATGTGAGAAATGTCTGGGGAGTAAACAGCTCCTCTATAACTGTTTCCTTCTTAAAACTGTTTTTCTTCTATTCCAGGAGTACTTTTTGCTGTACCAGTATTTAATAAAGAACAAGGTAACTTCAAGGAACATCCAATGTTTGAAGGAAAGAATATTCACTCCTCCCCAGTGGATGGTAAACTGTTGTGTAGTTACAGCGAAAAAGTTTGCATGCAAAGACGTCTGAATGGGTTTGCATTTTGCATAAGACATATCTTAGAAGACAAAGGTGCTCCATTCAAGCAGTGTCAGTTTTTTGCTAAATATAATAAGAGCAGATGTATCAATCCTGTTCCGATTTCAGAGAAACGAAAGTAAGAAAACATTATTTTCTGTTCATTTGGAAATACTTAGCATAAAGATGTAATTAATACTCTTTTGGGGTTACCTAGGCAAGCATCCCTGCAGTTTCTTTTTGGGGGCCCATCAGTTATGAACATTGCACAGAACTTTCTGAACTCTGAGTAAACATTCTTTTGCTGTATCTCTGTTCTATAAGTGCCTTATTAATTTGCATCAATTGAAAATTTGCATTTCTTGAATAAATTCCCCCTCAGACTCTTGATGAGTAGCATGCAGAGATGTGTGGCAGCCAACATTGGCTATAATGTCTTCAAAAAAGTGTTACTCAGGCCCCATTCACACGAGAATAATGGTGTACAGTTTCAAGTTGTTTTGTTCCAAAATGTGGTACGTTGAGGGGTTGCATTTAAACGGAGAATCTGAACGCTTTTTAAAGTGATCCAAAAAGTGGAAACATTGATGGAACGATACACAATTGCTCCGCTTCGCTCCCATGTGAACAGAATAGCTGGTCCAGAAAACGGCACGATACAGTTTTAGTGGTAAAGTGCATGTGTTATTGCTAAGAGCTATTCCCTTGAGATGTCATACTTGTCAAGTTTTTGTAAGGCATTTAGCTTTACTCATTGTTAATTCAATAGAATGACTTCATTCTTGGGTGATCAGCAATCAAAACCAGTACGTGATCGTTCAGTCCCCGTGTAAACAGCTAATTTTTTTGTTCCATAACTTGGAACGACAATGGAACAGTACGATTGTGTACCTGTGTGAACAGGCCCTCAGAATACATAACTAGTGCATTTTGTTTGTTTCAACAGCTATTGCAACAGTCACATGCAAGTGCTTGGTATGATACCAAAGAAGTTCAAGAAAAAGAAAGAAGGGGACAAATGCTTAGTACCTGGTCTTTCAAAAGAGAGCAAAGCAAGAGACCTAAAGCATGATGTGACCTTTGAAGCAGACTGTAAAACTGAGAAAAAATCTAATCATATCACCAAAAACAATCACCACCATCATAAGCATTCAAAACACTCTCATAGCACTAATAAAAAAGCACATAGCAAGGTTGGAAAGCAAATCACAGAAACTATTATGCCACCATTAAGATGGAATCCTTATGGTCACATGTGGAAGAAATTGCTTGATAGGAGGAAAGGAAAGCGTTCTAAGACTGGAAATATTTGTTACTCATCTGTTGAAGATTTCAAAAAAGATAAAGCAGAATGTGAAGAACAGTCAAAAGATCTTTTCAAAAGTTATAGTAAGTTGTTTTGATACATTCTTTTGTTTACTATACTTCAGTTTTTGAGAAATTTCAAAAATGAAAGACATTTTAATTTCTGTAAGATTGTTCAGATTAGAAAGTCTATCCTAGTGTTTGCCATTCGTGAAAAATATACACAAATATGTATGGTTCTGAGGAAAGTGCAACAGCTCAAACGGGAAAGGACTGTATGCCATTCTGAAATATTGATATAGACTAATTTGCTTTGCGAATTAACTAACTAACTAACTATCTAACTTACTAACTAACTAACTAACTAACTAACTAACTAACTAACTAACTAAACTAACGAGCTAACTAACTTACTTACTTCCTAACTAACTAACTAAGTAACTAATTAGCTAACTAGCCAACTTACTAGCTAACTAACCAACCAACTAAGTAACTATAACTAACTAACTAACTAACGAACTAACTAAATAACTAACTAACTAACTAACTAACTAAATAACTAAATAACTAACGTACTAACTGACTAACTAACTAAGTAACTAATTAGCTAACTAACTAACTAACTTACTAACTAACTAACTAAGTAAGTATAACTAACTGACTAACGAACTAACTGAATAACTAACAAACTAACTAACTAAATAACTCACTAACTAACTTTTACTAACTGACTAACTAAGTAACTATTACTAAATCACTACCGAACGAACTAACTAACTAAGTAACTAGGTAACTAGCCAACTAACTAACAAACTTTCTAACTAAATAACATTGGTAACTGTCTTTTGCTTTGCCAAATTGTTATAATGTTCTTAGTTCAAGGAAAAACTTTTCTTACTTTGCTCTATCTTTGCAGTGTTTGAGAACGTTGAAGAAGATGTTTTGGATTATGATGAAGTTCCAGTTCAAGAAGATTCAGTATCGGATTTATTGTAAGTTGTTTTTCTTAAATCACTGTCTGCCTTCATCAGATACAAAATGGCGTTTTTAGTTGGCTGTGCCAGTCACCGATATGAAATGCTGTAATGAACACTGTAAAATGAAGCAACCTATAAGCTATGCCCAAAACCAACTTGACCTATTCAATTAAAAAAACGCATACAACGCATACTTGTTCTTTTGCGGATATTTTTCATTCTATATCCTTGCCTTTGACTGATTTTCGTTATGCACGCTTTTTATTTGATAAAGCACCTAACTCAAGGTCTACAATCTTCTCCATTAGCGAATTTCTTTAGAAATAGAAGCAACTTTATTTGGGGACCCCCTTCCCCCAACTCAATTTTTTTTGTTGATATTTCCCAAATACCCTCATTTTATCACCACTGCATTTCATAAAGAAACTACATTGAAATGGGGGGGGGGGTTTATAAAAACTAAGATGCTTTTTCTGAAGTAAGTGAAAAAAATTGGGGAAATTTTCACTTTTTTCGCAACATCTTATGGCGAAGATTGTAGTTCCCAAAGTTCCTTAACTTTGAACCTTTCTGATTGAATAGTGGTACCAGAAGTTCCTTAATACTTTCTTACTGAATATTTAGTGCAATGACTATCACGACTATTATAAAGAAATATTTTATGTGGGCGAACCTGGAAACTACTCGCAGAAATTTTATCTTTAGTAGAAAAAGTTCTTTTATAATTTTGACCTTCTTCATGAAGGTTCCTTAAGTGGTTCTTTATTGAAAAGCTTGCGAACGTAATTACAATGCTCTTAAAATTGTGATCTGCTCGCTTTATACAAGACATAAAAGTGGGAGATTTACGGAATAGTATCTGTATCTTGCCATTGTATCTTCTATAACAAAACGATTTTTCTTAAAGTAGCTTCCATCAACATACGTTCTTCTAACAAGAATAATCAGATAAAGCCTTGGAAGGATGCAAGTCTATTTTGTTGTTGTTGATCCCTGTCTCATTTTTCGGTTAGGCAACTTGTTTTGTATTTATAACTTAACTATGAAAGGCGTTGAATTGAATTACTCAAGGTTTTTCCGTTGTACTGGACAACTAAAGCCAGGCCTATGTAGACCTACGATACAATAGAACTAACGCTAACTAGTAGTAAGTGCTAACTTATGTTGACATGCCAATAAATAGTTGGAACTATAGCTGAAGACTTTTTTAAATTACTTCAACTTTTAACTTTTAACTTTGCCTGTGTGCTGACGATACAATCCCGATCTGAAGAGTCTAATGGAGGAAAGTAACTATCACTAAAGATCGGTCCCATCATTTGGAACCACATTCATGTATTTTTAACTTGAAATCAGCAAACCAATCTGAAGAATATTTACTTAAAGCTCACATTTTCTTCATAGAACATTTTCGGGTGATTTCCAAGAAGAAGAGATCCGTAGTCGACTGTCGCATCAGATAGCACAACTGAGGCAAAGCATCAAAACGAGGCTTGAAGACAGGAAACTAACTTATGCTTACCTAAATGCACTTGTTACTGCTTCAAAAACAAATGCTGCTGCCACAGCAAATGCACTGAGTACAAGCAGTGGACACAAAAATTTCAGGTAATTTCACTGTTACAGTCAGTTTAAAAAATTCACCTGCAACTGAGAAAAGCCACATTTCATACCCGGGCCTTTTTTGTCATCTTGAGCTGAATCTACACTACACTTTTTTAATGAGCAACCAGTCCTCTGAGTTGGTTAAAATTTTGGGCATTTCAGCTCTCAAAGTTGCTTAGAAGTTGCTTAACATTTTTGTACCTAACAACCACTCCTGATATCGCGGGTCAAAATCATCAACTGTTAGGCTTACAACACAAGACCTTTGGGATTGCTGGAATCTCTATTATTTTCGTAGGAATCTAGTAAGAATCCTTTTAAAGTTGCGACAAACAGCGGTAACTTCTCTGGGCATAGTCAAAAGCTTTTATCGTCTGACACCCCTTTGATTGTAAACGCCAGAAACAGACTGAAACAATAAACTAAGGTAGCAAGCAAGCAAGCAGGCAATCTTTATTTGCTAACGCAGGTCGGAGGTTCTGGCAGTTGTCTAACTGATGTGGACCTGAAGGTAAAATTCATCTCGGTCGAAATACACATCTGAGTATTAATTCCACCTCAGTCAATTGTTTCGATCTGTTTTTTGACGTTTATACTCTGAAGAATGTCAGACGAAAAAAGTTTTTAATTAGCTTTTCCTTGCATTGTTTCCGCTGTTTACCGCAATTTAAGGCCCCAGTTACACTATGCCAGCATGATATCGTTGCGTTTTGATTTTCGTGTTGTCATAAGATTTTGGCGAGCAGTTACATGACGCGCCATGATTTCTGTGGCGATCATTGCAATTACACTTAGACGCAACGGCAGCTCTTTCGCAGATTTGTTTCGCATTTGTTTTGTGAAAAAATAGAAAAACAAGGTTTCGGAGCGTCATGTATCGGATTGGTCTGATTACACCGCGCTCCCTGGATTACACTGTGCCGCCGCGTTGCGTCTTGATTTTCACATCACCTCCAGAGCGCCATGATTTTAAGACGATTTGCGGAGCGTCATATACCGGATTGAGTCGTCATTCAGTGTAACTGAAAGCCCAATCCGATACAAAATTCATGGCGCGACGAGGCATGCCGGCATATTGTAACTGGGGCCTAAATCCTATCTGGAACATGCCTTTGAAAATAGTTTTTTTGAAATAGACCATGTTGACCATTCCACACCATCCATGTTTGTTATATTATGCTTATTCTTGTTTCGTCCATCACGTCATGTATTTGTATTGTTTACTTGTCTGTACCGTAATAGCTAGCCATAATGCTTTTATTCGTTTTTTAGGAATCGAAAGCTCGCAGCTGCGAGGGTTAAATGTGCAGCGAATCTGATACCGAATCTGAAGTGCTCTAAGAATGCTTTGCCATACTCAAGACATTGTTATAAACGTATCCTCTTCATATTTTTGTGAATATAATAACTTGAAGGTAAGAAGGTGTTGTTGAATATCTTCTTCTTCGATTGAGTTCGCGCTTAATGCGCTGCTGTGGCCATTATAAGAGCATGTCATCGTTTCAGAATCTGGCAGGTTTAGGATTCTCTATCAAACACCCCTAGTTCATCCTGTGTAATGTCTGTGCAGTAAATTGGAGGATGTGCAGTACAGTGCAGGATATTCAGTACAGTGGAGGGGTATCATCAGTACAGTGGAGAGATACCATCAGTACAGTGTAGGATTTTCAGTACAGTGGAGGGATATCATAAGCACAGTACAGTGGAGGCATATCATCATTGTAGTGGAGAATGTTCAGTACAGTGGAGGAATATCATCAGTGCGACGATGGATGTTCAATACAGTGGATGGATATCATCAGTACAGTGCAGCATATTCAGTACAGTGGAGGATAATCATTAGTACAGTGGAGGAATATCATCAGTGCGGTGAAGGATGTTCAGTACTGTGGAGGGATATCATAAGTACAGTACAGTGGAGGCATATCATCATTGTAGTGGAGGATGTTCAGTACAGTGGAGGAATATCATCAGTGCGACGATGGATGTTCAATACAGTGGATGGATATCTTCAGTACAGTGCAGCATATTCAGTACAGTGGAGGATAATCATTAGTACAGTGGAGGAATATCATCAGTGCGGTGAAGGATGTTCAGTACAGTGGAGGGATATCATCAGTACAGTGCAGCATATTCAGTACAGTGGAGGATAATCATCAGTACAGTGGAGGATATTCAGTACAGTGGAGGGATATCATCAGTGCAATGGAGGATATTCAGTACAGTGGAGGGATATCATCAGTTAAGTGCAGGATATTCAGTACAGTGTAGGATGTTCAGTACAGTGGAGGAATGTCATCAGTGCGGTGGAGGATGTTCGATACAGTGGAGGATAATCATCAGTGCGGTGGAGGATGTTCAGTATTGACTGTACTGTACCTATGGTATCCCTCCACTATACTGAACATCCTCCACCGTACTGATGATATATATCCCTCCACTGTACTGAATATCCTCCACTGTACTGATGATTTCCCTCCACTGTACTGATGATACCCCTTCACTATACTGAATATCCCTGCACACTCTCCACTGAACTACACAGACATCGCCCAGGGTGTAGTTGTCTTATGAAAACTCTCAACAAATAATCCTCTTTTCTTCATCTACGTGCTGTTCCCATTTCAATGTACTGCACTTCCTTAACTAAGAAAAGATATTGGTTATGATAAAGATCAAGTGTTATTTGGTAAATGTACAGCAAGGTTTGCTGCAGGACAACAATGTTCGGTTCCTGTTGTTGATTTGGTAAACGAAAGACCTCTTTGTGATGAACATTCACTCAAAATGGTGGGTTTATACTTTGATTTTTTGCAACATTTACCACAAGTTGTGTTTTCGCTTTTGACAATCTTTGGCGAAACGTAGAAATTTAACCAATTACCAATTAAACTAAACTAGAATATATGCTAAAGAACAATTAAACGGTCTCAACCAAATTTTCGTAATCTTTGCTTGCGTGCCGCAAAGTATCAGCGAGAGAGAAATTTAGATTTGCTTTTCTGTGTTCTCTAATCAGCTTCCAACCAACGTACTAGCTACCAACTAAAATCTGTCAATTATTATACTTAAATCTAAGTTAACTATTTACAAGATTTTTCCACAAGTGGCCTACCACAATAGATGGGATTCGAACCTGGACTTCATGACCAGAGAGCCAACGACGTTTACACTGAGCTATAGAGCTCAATGAAATCGCCGAGTAACTCTCTGAGTCAAACAGCCCAAGGCTCTCCTCCATCTATTCACAATATTTTGTACTAATATGGAATGAATAGATACGCTTTAATAAGAATAAGGAATAAGAGAAACGAAGACTATGCTACATGTGACAAAAAGGTAATACCTATGATGATGCATGAATTACCTACGTGGCTAGCATGCAATGTTGCAATGCGGGGATATCTGTGATTGTAATGCTAACAGGATGTTACCTAAAATGGTTAAATTAGAATAGAGTAAACTATATATGATAATAAATGTAAATATGATAATTAATGATAAACCCTACAAATCTAATTAGGATCTTTATATGTAGGCAGTACTGTACGAATGTCTTTTCATGATATGCCCAAAGATAAGATGACGGTACTGTGTTCATTGTTTTGTAGATAATAGTATTTTAGTGTTTTAATTTTCCTTAATTTTTCAAGATGATTTCAGCCAATCGGGATGCTACTACTGCTCTTCCTAAGAAATCAAAGAAGCAAGAAAAGTCTGAGAAGAGCCGAGCCAAGCCTGTACTGCCAAAACGCAACCTGAAAGCTCAATTGAAGAAGAAATTCGCAATACCAAATAAACCAAAAAGAAAAGCAAATTCTCACATACTGTGTTCCAATGTAGTAGGGAATGATGTACATGGGAAACGAGACATTTTGCCATCTACAGAATCAGAAGATAACGATGAATGGCATATGACTAAAAACAAAGATGACTCCGAGGAAGAAGACAATATAATAATCACACCTCGTGGATATGAACCAATCAACGCGAATGGTTCTTCGGAGCTATCATTTGATATGGACAGTGCTTCTTTATCATCGCCATCGCTGTCAGAAGATGAAGGACGTTACCCTCTGGTTAACATGGGTCGCAGCCATCAGGATAGCTTCAACTTCGATGACGACGAAGATATGCTTCGTAGTAGTGGATTTAATATGGGCGTCATTCCGGACCCAAGAGATGTTACGTCACCAACGTTAATGCAGCTGTCCTCAGAAACTATCCCAAGTACATTATCTCTAGGTGCCCTGTGCTCACCCTCGAAGCTCCCTCTTGAGAAGTCGCTGTTTGAATCGACGTTGCCGTTAAAGCAGGAGCCCCCGTCTCCGGGCTTTAGACGCTCGCTTAATCAGTCTTTTGAATTAAACTCGAATTCAGGTCGAGGAGATATGCTTGCCGGGGGTCCGCCACGATTGATTGGGAATATAAAATCGGATGGACAGTTTATATCAAGGTCTTCGTTGTTGAATTCAGATCGATACGGCGTCACTGGGACGGTAAATAGTTCTGTACATAACCACGTGAACTCTTCCAACATGAATTCAGTCTCAACTAATAATTCAACTTGGTCTAAGTTTACATTGTCAATGCGAAACGATAGTCCTAATACGACCGGTGGTTTTATAAGAGTTGGACCGTCACATAACAGCATATACTCCCCACCTTTTACGTCACCGTCACCGCGTTCAAAAGCCAGCATATTCAAGTTCGAGAACAGTTCCAAAGCAGTCGACAATGATCTGGTCGTGTTACCAAGAAACCCGCCTCCACCGTACTCAGCTGTGATTCAGGATAAAGCCGTACCGCTTGAACGAAGATACGAGGCTGAACCTCCTTTACAGAAAGTCAATCCTGATATATTTCTGTCCACCATGTTTACAACAACATCATCAAGTACTGGTTCATGATGTCGTATCCCGCGGGATCTCTCGAGTTGCCCACGACAGTTTGCGAAGCTCAGCTTTCTCACGAAGTCTCGTACATGTCTATGAACCATGCAATATTTCTACTGGATGGATATATGTTATTCAAATGCATTGACAGCCACGTAATTCCTTGTTCATGCTAGAAACCTATATGCACAAGGCCCTTGCTAAACGATCAAACATTGATGGTCAAACGTTTGAGATCTACTTGACAATCAAAGTTTGACCGTTTCATCAAACATTTGACATTTCTTGTCAACCACAATGTTTGACGGTTTGGCATAAGTCATTGATTGACTCAGAATTCGCTCACTGATGTTGTAAAAACTTCAAAAATATTTTCTGCTTGTCTTTTGACGAATAATGTTTTTGTGATGTGGCCAAATGGTCAAACATTGTGTTTGGTTAGAAACATCAGATGCTTGGAAAAACAATATCTGATCCTTTGGTCAGGGTCTAATGTTGTGGATATGCCCCCGGGGGTACTTCCATTGTTCGTTATACTAGACGTGCGGCCCGAATGGGTAACTTTTTCAGCGCCAATTTCCCTACATATGGGTAGATTTTTCGTTTAGAATCTCTATATGGTTAGTAAAATATATAAACAATTTTAGACATGCATTGCTTTGAAAAGCCTGATAAAAAGTGCGTTTTAGTTTTTAGCGCAAATGCCTTTTCGCCGCATTTAGAGTTGCCTCAGGCGTTAAATTGGGTTCAAACATTTGAGATATTGGTACAAATGGGTAAAAAATTTCGTTGTTCTTTCTATACATGGGAACCACGAGTATCAGAATTTATCGGTAGACATGGGTGGGTTTGGAAAAACTGGGCGGCACGTCTAGTCATTTGAACAATGAAGTACCCCCGGGGGGATATGCATTGCAGGGACCTGCTTTTATGCTTGGTGTGGTGGATTGGGCTTGCAGGAATGGGTTAATTTTTTGCTCGATGTGATTGATACCCGCTACAATGACAAGTTATTTTGTTTTTATTTGGTAGGAGTTATAACCAATCATGTCGCTTATCAAACATTATAGTCCTCCATGCCATTCAAGCATGGTAACCCACCCTGGCAAGTCTTTAAGGAAAATAGCCCGACCCTGCAAGCATAATAACCTGCCCCATTAGGCCACATCCACCATGTCAGGTCAAGCGTGATAGCCATCCCTGAAGTCCGTATACACCCATTAATGCGTATAGGTTTGCTTGCGTGTTGATGTTTGTAGCATAAGCTCTTGTGCTCGTCTTTCTCGTGGGATCCCGCGGTTTGCCCGCGAGTGCATCTAGTGTTCCTCATTGCCTAGAAGAAATTTCTAATGGTGAACAATTTATAAATTGGCTAAGAAGAAGGTTTTACATTTTTCAGCAAATGATAAAATTTTCATCATTGAATTTTAGTAATTGACTCCATGCAATCAATCGTTCATTGTAAGTAGTACTTAAAAATCTGAAAATTTTGTTGCACATGAAATTTTGTTTGATACTTTGCACAGCATTCCTTTTCCCGAAATGTTGACTCTGCTGCCTGTGCTAGCGTAAAGCCTGAGCCTTAGCGAAATTGCCATTGCGCTCCTACTGCATACAGCAAGTCCCTCCAAATAATGAACTGACGTATAAGAAACTTCAGGCTTGGTTCTTTGCAGAAATCAATAGATAAAACAATGGCCTATTGTTTTAAAACATTACCTTGGACGAAAACTTTAGCTTCTTTTTATGCGAAGAAGGACTGTTCCCAAAGTAAAGGCCGTCGTCAAAGAAGCTTGGAAAATTATTGCTAAACTTAGCGCAACTTGGCTATTAACTTAGCTGATCTTTTGCACCGATACAGATATTGGTGTTACATGATGAGGTAGAAATTATTGCGAACAATTAATCATAAGCATAGTTGATTATAGACTTTCTTTCAATGATAATGATGTTGATGATAATGATGATAATGATGATGATGAGGAGGATGACGATGATAATAATGTAATTGCTGATGATGATATGATTTTGATGATGATGTTGATCAGTGATGTTAACTACGATGATCATGATAATGACAATGATTTTGAAGATGGTGATGATGAGTCAAACTCTGTTTGCAGGTAATTCATAAGCACACTTATATTACGGCGATGTAATGATAATGATGATGATTGTGATGCTTTTAATGATTTTTGATAATGATGATGGATGATGATGATAATGATGGTGATGATGATACTGATAATGATGATATTGGTGAGGATGATCATGATAATGACAAAAAGCAAGATGCCATAATAAATATAAATCAATAAAAGACGGTATATACATTAAAAATAGTTAAAATGAGCGAAGCTTTTCGTAAAAATATTACATCATCAGGCTCTAATGTACAAGACTACTTGAAGATGATAATGATGATAATGATGTTACTGAAGATGATGTTAATGATGATGATGATGATGATGATGCTGATAAGGACGATGATGGTGATGTGATGATGGCGATGTTGGTGATGATGATGATGATGATGATGATGATGATGACGGTGATGTCGATGATGATGGTGATGACGATGATTATGTTGATGATGATGGTGATCATGATAATGATGTTTATAAAGATGATAGTGATGCTACTGGCGATGATGATGATGATAATGATGATTGTGGTGATGATGGTGATGATGATGATGATGATGGTGATGATGATGGTGATGACGATGATTATGTTGATGATGATGGTGATCATGATAATGATGTTGACAGTGATGCTACTGGCGATGATGATGATAATGATGATTGTGGTGATGATGGTGATGATGATGATGATGATGATGATGATGGTGATGATGATGATCATAGAAAGTGGATTGGTGGTAAAAGTTGGTTGCAGCAAAAAACGTGTGACAGGCACAATATTTCCATTACCACAATTTTCAGCTGCTTTGACAAATCATAGACAAACTATTTGAAATATGAACCAAATCTTATAGAATCCATCAAATAGAGACCGCTCTGCGATTTATTTGCGCCACGATAATGCGTGATTTCTGCTTCCTGGTGTGCGTTTGTCTTTCTCAAAGACACGTGACACTTGAGCCACAGACAAGGCAAGACAAGTTCTGTCACTCCCTGTCACCTCTGGGAAGTAACGGGAAAGTTCTTTGAATTTGAATTAGCTGGCCATTTTTGTGTTTTAGAAGTGCCTGTATTAGGCTAGCTGCAATAGATCGCAATAGATTGTTGACTTTGACTGGCTTGAAAAGATAGTACTTTGAAGAGCGTACAAAGCTGTCCAGACAATTTGCGAGCTTGTTCATTTTTATGGCCTTAGCGACGTGTATGGGCGGCTTTTGCTAAGAAAACAGTCAATTTTGTTTGAACTTGAAAATTTTTCTGTGTCTGATAGAGGTGAGTCCTTTTTCTTCCATTCCTTTTTGTATTTGGACTCCACACATCGCTCAAATTACTGCTTGTAATCGAAAAAGTAATACATTTTCATTTACCAAAAAGCGCGAAATACTGTACACTCTTTTTCTTTTATAAGAACAATTTTATAAGAACACGAGCCTGGATTTTGCCCAGATTTTAAGAACAAAATAAGAACAAGCTGAGGCTGGGCCTTTTCATAAGCCCTACGAATATCAGCTAAATATGAAAGTAAGACAGTCAGACAACGTAAATAGCAAGCAAACAGTCAACTGGACAAGCATGCTCCATTTTTACACAACCCTATTACCACTAAAGACATTCACTGACAAAATCTCGATGTCTCAGCAACCAAGGAATTACGAAAAGATTAAGAACATTTCAGGCCCAAAAAAGGCAAAAACTTAAGAACAGCCAGCCTCAATCAAAATTTCCTGGTTCTTATAAAAAAAGAGTGTACATGAAGACCTGAGAGAACTGTTTTCTTGTATTCAAAATTTTTGTACGGATGTGTTCAATTGTGGTGTACAAGATAGGTGTTATCGGCCATGCAAGGGACGAATGGAATGGCTGCTACACACTTTTTTTTATAAGAATACAGTCTATAAGAATATTCAGGCTCAAAATTGCTGAAATTTAAGAATTATTCAAGAATGATCTGAGGCTCAAGCTTGACGAGGATCATTTTTATTTCTCTGCGTTTTTTACACTGTACAATAAGTGTGATTGTCAAGCTACTGTATTTGTTTTGAAATGCAGTTTTTAATATAAAATAACAAATGTCAAAGATTTGACTTATTTCTCTTGATCTTCAGGCCAATTGATTGTCTGATTGGTTTTCAACCACAGGGTTGTGATGACGTCAGAAATGATGGTCAGATCTATTTCGACCTGACCTTCAGGAGACCTTCAGCAGTATCTTCATTGCAAAATGCAAAGCGTTCCCGAATCATTCTCCCATGCCTTGATTCGAAAACCAATGGATCGTTATTAACTATCCGCAAGACTTCGCAATTTGCATGCACGCACGCAGGCTGGAACGAAACTTAATGCAATCTCTGAAATTTGCTCTATGTTAGTTTAAATTAGTGATGACACTACTGTAAAAACTAACATTAAAGAATTTCACAGTACAATACAATACAACGAATCCTCCGATCGTGAAGGACCAGAACAGAATGATCCATGTCCTGACGCGTGATCTTATTTTTTCTTTAAAGACCTGAAAAGAAATGACATTGACAAAGAAATAAAACAATACAATTATGGATATATTTTAATACAATTATTGTTAAATCAATTGTTTTAAAAACAATAACTTTTATGCAAATATTTGAGCATGTTTTGCTGAGTCAGATCCATCAAAGAAAGGCTCAGATGGTTGGATTGCTGCGCGAAGCACACACGGATATGTAGGCCAGGTTATGTCAATCCAGTCCACAGCAAATTAGCTTAAATTATCAATAAAACTGAAAACATTATTCTTATTTTTATTGACAAGGGTATAGACGAAAATGGAAAAAAGAAAATTGCATCTTCTTGCTGTATTGACTTTGTGTCTGATGTTGACTGCTTTGGCGGAAGACAACGCACATCAAAAAAGATCAAGAAGAGCCGTCACGAATTTGAGGTAAAATTTACGACTTGTAGTTAGCGAGCAATATATTGCAGAAATATTGGCCTGATCACGAAATTTTATTTCATTACAAAGTCATTGTTTGTTAATGTTGGTAACTGTTTCGTTACTAAAGGGAGATGGAATGTGTCTCAAGGCCCAAAGGTCGTTATCCATCTTGATAATTGTGTTTACTCTGTTTACTGCAGGGTCATGTCTATAAAATAACTCTCAGACTAAAGCATTTCATATTTCGTGCAATATCAGGGCAAATATTTAGTGTGTATTTACAGTATCGAAATTGAAATCCTTAACATTATGACGGCTATCTCTAAAATCAGGAACAACGGGAACATGAGGAACAAAGTAGGAACATGAGGAACAAGGCGGGAACAAAGTAGGAACATGAGGAACAAAGTAGGAACATGAGGAACAAGGCAGGAACAGGGCGGGAACATGAGGAACAAGGTGGGAACATGAGGAACAAGGCGGGAACAAAGTGGGAACATGAGGAACAAGGGGAACATCAGGAACAAGGCGGAACAAAGTGGGAACATGAGGAACAAGGTGGGAACATGAGGAACAAGGCGGAACAAGGCGGAACATGAGGAACAAGGCGGGAACAAAGTAGGAACATGAGGAACAAAGTAGGAACATGAGGAACAAGGCAGGAACAGGGCGGGAACATGAGGAACAAGGTGGGAACATGAGGAACAAGGCGGAACAAAGTGGGAACATGAGGAACAAGGTGGGAACAAAGCGGAACATGAGGAACAAGGCAGGAACATCGGGAACAAAGTGGGAAAAGACTTAATGTTAGACTTATTACACAGGTTTCAGTGTAATAAGTATTCGCAGCACCATATTTTGTTCTTGTTGTTGTTGGAAAGTTGCTCAAACGGTCAGTGTAGCGAATTGCTGTTGTTGTTCATGGTGAATTTAAGCAGGTCTTAAAAAGCTATTGTTCAGCTATTAGCTACTATTTGTTTTAAGTCGAAAATTGGACATTTTATGCGTTGGGCGTTGAAGCGTTGACGAGCTGACCCAGAGTTGGCCTGCGTCGCGTGGCCTCGTTTCCGTTTGGCGGGAAAATAACACTCTAATATTAGACTCACTACACGAGTCTCTAGTTTACGCTCCCCTTATTTTGATTTGTCACTCCAACAGAGACTCATGTCCTTACAGCTCTTTGCTGGGATCGATGGCAAACGAAACATGTTTTCAAGTTTCACGTGCCTGACCTGATAAAGTTACCCGGCCATGAGGACACGTGAAGCTTCCCAGAAAAAGATCTAATATTAGAGTAGACTCACTCCATAAGTCCCACTACTTCGCTCGATGTTGTTGTTGTTGTTTTTCAAAATCGCTCAGTGTGGAGTGACAAATCAAAATAAGGGGAGCGTAAACTAGAGACTCGTGTAGTGAGTCTAATATTAGAGTGTTATTTTCCCGCCAAACGGAAACAAGGCCACGCGACGCAGGCCAACTCTGGGTCAGCTCGTCAACGCTACAACGCCCAACGCAAAATGTCCCATGTTCGACTTAAAACAAATAGTAGCTAATAGCTGAACAATAGCTTTTTTAAGACCTGCTTAAGTTCACCATGAACAACAACAGCAATTCGCTACACTGACCGTTTGAGCAGCTTTCCAACAACAACAAGAACAAAATATTGTGCTGCGAATACTTATTACACTGAAACCTGTGTAATAAGTCTAACATTAAGTCTTTTCCCACTTTGTTCCCGATGTTCCGCCTTGTTCCTCATGTTCCCACTTTGTTCCGCCTTGTTCCTCATGTTCCCACTTTGTTCCCGCCTTGTTCCTCATGTTCCCGCTTTGTTCCCACCTTGTTCCTCATGTTCCCACCTTGTTCCTCATGTTCCCACTTTGTTCCCGCCTTGTTCCTCATGTTCCCACCTTGTTCCTCATGTTCCCGCCCTGTTCCTGCCTTGTTCCTCATGTTCCTACTTTGTTCCTCATGTTCCTACTTTGTTCCCGCCTTGTTCCTCATGTTCCCGCCTTGTTCCCGCCTTGTTCCTCATGTTCCCACCTTGTTCCTCATGTTCCCACTTTGTTCCCGCCTTGTTCCTCATGTTCCCGCCTTGTTCCTCATGTTCCTACTTTGTTCCTCATGTTCCCGTTGTTCCTGATTTTAGAGATAGCCCATTATGACATATAAATTTAATCCAGATAATACAATTAAAAATCCACAAAAGGTTTTTGAAAATCCACAATAAAATTAAATTTGTTTATTGTGTGATTCAAAGATAAGAAACTTTCATTTGCCAGAAATATTTGGCATCCAAACAAAACAAGTTGAGGGTGGGTGGCTGTAGGTGGCAGGCACTCCTTTGTTGATCTGAATCATTTCAATTGATGAAAAAATCCTCTAAAGTCTGTCTTCCCTTTTATAATAATATCTATAACTGAGATAAGGAGCTAACTCTGTGGGGCTATTCTTCTCTATGGGCTGACTCCCTTGGGACACCCCTGTTGTATAACATGCCCCAGGCCCTTTCATAGTTTTCTTACACAAGGTTTTCTTACATTTCCCAGGGGGGGATTACATGGCTTGGCTTATGAAAATAGGGCACTGTGCCACCCAGATTTTATAAACCCACCCACATATATAGTATACACAGACCCCAACAGACCCTATAGTATGAGCAATAATAAGCGGAATATGACAGTAGTAAGACCCTCTAGTCCTTATTATTACTTCAAATTGTACTAAGAACATCTTTGACACAATATGGGGTTTTGGTTAAAACAATACCCATGCTTAGAGAATTTCAGGGCCAAAACTTACCCATATGGGCAGCTTAACCAATTTATACTATTAAGTACCACCCAGGACTTATTTCCCCCCTTGATATCTGAAGTTTGATGTTGTACAAATATGTTCCCAAAGACAAAAAAACTTTGTTCACATGATACAGCAATCAAGGTATTTCCTGGTGGGAATTGGTGTTCCCTTCTGGGGGCAATTGAATTAATTTTGACCAACCTATTCCATGAATGCAAGGGCACCAGAAGCAATCCAGGGTGGCTGGGGCAGAAGCAACAATTTCAGGGCAAAAAATAGGAAAATAAAAGATTTTGGCAATTTTTCTGAGGGCAGGGGGCAGCTGCCCCTGCTGCCCCATGATTCTGGCACCCCTGCATGAATGCTTGCATTTAGCCATGTGATTGCTGTGGTATGCCCTCTTTTGCATTTAATTTTAAGAAAGCAAGTAATGAAATTTACATCCCCCACCAACCCAAAGACCTTTTTTCTTTTTTATATTTATTTCATTTTTGTAATCTCAACAGCTCTTACAGTATTCCACTGTTGTTTTGTAGAAAAAGTGTATCTGAAAACAGGGGACATTTATCAATTGAATCAACAATCCTTCAAGGCTTCCTTGTGCCCCCCCCCTCCAGTTTGAAACTCTATATATTCAGTATAAACTCCTCATTATGAGCAATTATTTAGGTAAAATAGTTGCATTCACAATATAAGCGAAACCCAAACAAAGGGAAGAGCAGAAGCGTACTGTATAAGAATTAAATTTGGTTGCATATTTAGGAAGAGTTTGTCTTTTTACCTTTTAGAACATGCCTCCATTACAAGTATCTGGTTGTTTATTTTCCTATAGATAAAAGATAGAGTAGTTTAAGGTTGAAATATTCAGAAAATTTTTAAACCAAAGCTGGGGACTTTTATCACCCTTCTGCCCACTCAGACTTGGAGCAAATCCACTACCCACACTTGACACTGAAATAACTTTTCATTCTTGTATCTGAGAATCCATTACAATCAGTAAGGCCACCCACCTTACGCAAGTCTTGCCTTTGTCTTTCCCCACAGTATCAGGTTTTGGTCATTGTATTAACCCATCTTCCCAATATGGCACACACTTATATACCCCTCAAAATAAAGCCTTACATCGACTCATTATTCGGTTTCCAATCTAACAACAGGGGAACCACAGCAACGTTTTTCTCTAGTGAAGAAGTTTGAGTTGAATAGTACTCTTCCTGTACAAAAGAGCATAAGTGTTTGACATGGGACGGGATCTTAACCCCTCCTCCTCATCTTTTTACTTGCAGCTGCTGACCAGGTTGGAGGGGCATTTCTCTCCTCAAAACAGTGTACTAGATTCCCATTTAAACAAAAACAATAGAGATTCCAGCTGAGAGATTCCAAGGAGTGAATCGCCCCTTGACCACGTTCATGCAGGCTGAAAACCTTGTTGGCAAATTCTACTGCTTTCGTGGAATCCCTAAGGGGTCCGTTTGTTTTTAACTAAACCTCGGGTAGAGTGGTGTTGGTATTTATTTTGTTTATTTATTTTGTTTATTTATTTATGTTGAGAATTTGAAGTCGAAATTTCTCTATGACCTAATTTTCAATTTGTTTGAAAACGAGGCCCCTAGTTGAAATGGTCTATTCATTCTTATCTAACAGATAAATGATTTATTTGGATATTGGTTGCTTTAACCTTTATAATCTGGCTTTTGCTGTTTCAACTGTGGCTGTGAGTTCCACGTGAATTCGTGGAGTTCTGAGTTTCTGTATAGTACGAACAATCGACCCAATCTTGTTATGTAACACTTGCGGATTTCTTTAATTTCATTCATTGAAATTCTGAAACTGACCTAAACTGTCGCAAGATTTCCTCATTCTTCGTCTGTTAGATAACTTTATTCATAGTTAACCACAACTTAAAGAGCCTTAAGGCTAAAATTCTCCAGGAAGTTTTTAATGGAGAATACAGAGGGTGCTGTAAGGTTTTCCCTAAATTTAAAGGCATTGCGGCTTAATTTTCTTGGAGAACAAAAAATTAGCACGAAGACAAGAGACCGTTATCTAGGCTCACTACCTGAAGTAACGCTACTTCGCTCGATGTTGTTGTTGTTGTTGTTGTTTTTTATTTGCTCAGCGTGTCGTAGACTCGATACACAAGTTGTTTGTTATTTGGCTATTGAATTGAATTGCTGAACGTCAAAGCCATGAAATAAAGATAAACCAATCAAATTGCTTAGTCAGCAATTTCCTGCAATCTGATTGGTGCAACAAAAAGTTGTTGCACAAGACGAAAATTAAGGTCTGTAAAGTTGCAAGTCGTTTGTTTTGGCGTCCAGCAATTCAATTCAATAGTCAAATTACAAGCGACTTGTGTATCGAGTGTTAGTGTCTCGCTCCATCAACGTCAGGGCGCGAAAACTAGAGACTCGTTTAATTAGAAAGACACATGGGTACTGGGTAGCCAGGGCAGACACCTCGACCTCGTACCATGAGCTTATTGTATCACGCTAGCGAATCTATAATCACTACTGTGGTGGATAATCACTACTGTGGTGGTACTATTTGCATACTGTGGTGGCAGTTTTGGCGTACTGTGGTGGATAATCACTACTGTGGTGGATAATCACTACTTGTGGTGGTTTACTATGCTTGCGGTGGTGGCAGTTTTGGCGTACTGTGGTGGATTTTGTGGTTTTTTCTTGCTTGATCTATAGTGTTTTGCTATGATTTCGTATTCACCACATATAGCATTATAACCCACCACAAGTAGTGATTATCCACCACAGTACGCAAAACCTACCACCACAGTACGCAAATAGTACCACCACAGTAGTGATTATCCACCACAGTACTCCAAAACTGCCACCACCGCAAGCATAGTAAACCACCACAAGTAGTGATTATCCACCACAGTACGCCAAAACTGCCACCACCGCAAGCATAGTAAACCACCACAAGTAATGATTATCCACCACAGTACGCCAAAACTGCCACCACCGCAAGCATAGTAAACCACCACAAGTAGTGATTATCCACCACAGTACGCCAAAACTGCCACCACAGTATGCAAATAGTACCACCACAGTAGTGATTATCCACCACAGTAGTGATTATAGATTCGCTAGCGTGTGTATCCCTCAGTATATTCCGACCCCAAGCAATTAGGGACCCAAGAGTAACGTAGAATATACTGTTTTTTCTTATAGTGACAAACCAAAGATAGTGACAACGGATGGTCATTTAGCCATTCAGTCAGCTGCAAATCATAATATCAGCTTGATCACGGATGAAAACGGTGATGTCAACTTGGGTGGAACAAGCATCAAGTCTATGCTAAATACTGTAAGTAACATTTAACTCCAGTAAACCAAATCTCACAAACAAACATCTTCTCATCGGAGTGGCGTTGCTGAATCTATATCTTCTATCGATGTCTTCAATGTCAATACTATCAGATGAGCAAGGATACCATGCCTGATCTCCCACAGGACATGCAAGAAAAGGCCTTTTCCCAACATTGCCCACCAAAAGATATCCATTCAGAAGTATCCATATCAACAGGCCTGTCCATAGAGTCATAAAATTTTGTTTCGTGCAGTTTGATTGGCTAACGATAATGCAGTCGCAATTTGATTGGCAAATGGTAACTCAGTCAAATTTCATTGGGCATTGATGACCCAGTACTAATTTGATTGGATGAACTTTGTCACAATTTGATTGGAAAATGATATCTTTAGGCGCAATTTGATTGGATAATGATAGCTTTAAGCGCAATTTGATTGGTTGTCAACAAAGATTAGGACACTTAGGCAGAGTTGCTCTGAAATAACGTCATTTTTCGAATTAAATTAAAAAAACCAGACATGTTAACAAACCAGACATGTTAGGGCAAAAAAGCTGTGAGTTGAGTTTTTCAAGCGAATTTTGTTACTGTTTTTATGGGATGCGACATTTACAGGTCTTCACAAGTTTTAGGGATGTCTAAAACGGGAACACGAAATTTATATGCTCAGTACCCTTCAGTCTCAGTCTATCTTGTGTTTCCGATTCTGATCAATCTGCCTTTTTATCAAATTCCTTCTTTTTGCTTTAAGATTTAACAAATTATGCAAGTTTTCATTAAGAATTGTTCCGTTAAGCCAAACCGGCGAACACTTAGTAACGAATTCTTTTCTTGTAATAAGTTCCAAATCTTTCCTTCACTCCACAGAGGGCACAGCCGACACGAATTCCTTAACTCGGTAAACACAGAGATATATTCAAAATAATCCGTAAATATTAACCGCTTCATTGTTCAAAACGACCCTTTTATTGCAAAGGCTTCTCCGGTCGTTCCATGTAATAAAGAGGGATTTTATACAGATTTATGTTGTCAATTGTAAAGCTGACCAAAGATCCATTAGCAAATCCTCCTTTTTATGGAAAATTGTCCGTAATGATTTTTCTAATATAGCAGTTCCGAAGAATCTTTTCGCCGTTTCTATTTCATTGAAAATACAATGTGTCTTAAAGAGTGGATATACTAAAACAAATACTCCTTTTCAAAAATAAATTAAGCCAGCTTTAACTAATGTTTGTTTGTGAATCATTTTGCTAAATGTGGCTCATATATCTCTTTTTTGCTTGCCATGTTAACTTGCCGAAATTTTGAATGAAAATTATGTGAAGTTTGTTTCGCCCGTTAACCCAGTGATTCACCGTCCACACAGGATGGCGATTTGCAACCTGTCGTTGTTGGGGATTTAATTTGATTTGATTTGATTTGATTTGATTTGATTTGATTTGATTTGATTTGATTTGATTTGATTTGATTTGATTTGATTTGATTTGATTTGATTTGATTTCATTTGATTTGATTTCATTTGATTTGATCTATTGCGAGGGGCGTTTCACTCCTTGGAAGTCTCGTACACCTTTGCTGCAAGTCCTATTGTTTTCTTGGAAATCCCTTGGAAGTCCTTTTGTTTTAATAGAAATCTCGTACGCTTTTTCGCAGAGTGAAATGCCCTTCGATCTATTGTTGTTCTGATTTGGTTCGATCTGATACAATCTAACTGATCTGATCTGGGTGTAATAACCCCTTAAGATCACGCAAGGCCGGAGCGACTAGACTCGTTACATAAGGCCCTCAACTTCGCTAGATGATGTTGTTGTTGTTTTTTACAATCACTCAGTGTTTTTGTTGTTATTTACAATCGCTGTATTGGAGTGACATATCAAAAGTAGGTGAGCGAAAACTAGACCCTCGTGTAGTGAGTCTAGGGTGACCGCATCCCCTCACCCCAAAGAGTGTCCGCCACATCTCGATTTCCCCAGCCTGAAGTTGTTGAAGGTGTATTTCAAGAGAAAAAGTGGTCGGGAGAACGAATATTAAATACTAACAATAAGTCTTTTTCGTCCACAGATAAATACTTTATCCAATGCAGTGAACAATTTGAAAACAGTAAGTACTATCCAGTATTATCATATTCTAAACATTCGACTTATCTCAGAAATTTCCAATTAAGATTTGTTGCATTTTCTGGTGTTTCTGCCCTGTAGCTTTTGGTGATCCCTATATAAACCCCCATGTTATTGACTTCTTCGTCACGGTGCACCCGCTGTGTATACAAACGCTGTATTCCAACAAGCAACTCGGAACAGACATGTTAATCTCTATTCAGATAAATTTTAAGAACTCCAGGCTGTGATTGTCAACAGACGGGATGAATCCTGGGTTACAGAGGAGGGAGAGCAACTTATATGAAAACACGAGGCATAGACTTGTCTGAGATTTGCTGAGATTTCCTGAAATCTCATGTATTGTTTACGTGCAGGACAAAAGAAGTATGCACTGATGCAGGCGTTAAATGTCTTGCCATTAAATGTCTTTGAAAATGTTAGGAGGTATATTCGAAGCCAGAAAACAGTTTCCACATAAAAAGCATCAAATTCATCAGATTGTGGGTTCGATTCCCACCAATACAGTTTCAAATTTGCCATGAAGAGTAAGAAGAGTCGCAAATTCTCTGTAATTCCAGGCAAAAAGGCAAAAGGAATCACGAGGTGTGGTCACATCGAGAGGGAAGACTCGGGTCGCTCTGCTTAGATTAGCCCTGGGCAATTGACTGGTCCCCTTGTCTGCAGCACAAAAAAACCATAACTTGCGAAGAGAACAAGCATTTATGTGCCGATCTTTCTCTACCTACCTATTTCAAAATAAGTGCCTCCTTTTTTAAAGGCCCCCTCGAATACATGCCCCCTGAAAAAGTTAAAAAAAAGTTAATAAACGCCCTGGGCTTTTAATCAGGCGTTAAATCAGTGTGTTATGGTGTAGCTCAAACTAAAAGCCATTGTTATTCTTATTCGCAAAAGTTACCTTTTCTGCCAAGTTGTCATTTTATCTCCCTAGAAGACACTTGGTTTTTACGTTTAGTTCAAGTTATTTCAAGTCTTTATAGCTTCTTCTTAGCTCTCTACAACAGTCAATAAGTCATCAGTCATCCTACATTGCATTTCCTCGATTTTGAAACATATGTCAGTGTTTTTTCGTTACCTTATAGCAACTCACGCAATGTTGTACGAGTCCTTGTGCATCGGACACTACAGGCAGTCTGTGTGGTACCAATGGAGTATGCGTACCTGCATCAGCTGGGGCCTCGAATGGGGTAAGTCAAATTTCTAATTGCTATTATTCTTTGAAAAATCGTTGTGGAGGACTGGGTCAGAGCACGTTTTTTTTGTGTAACCGTTGGATTTTTTTTTGATTCTTGATTCTTGAAAATAGGCGATCGCTTTTTGTAACAAGGAGTTATTGAGATAATAAATTCTTCCGCTGCAAATTTTCAATCAATACTTTCTTGTTTCAAATCCACAACATTGACTATCGCAACATTTGGTAGCTGATGGTAGTTTTAAATTGTGGATTTTTAAATGCCTGCGTGAATTCGGGTTCTGCATGCTGATGGCCTAAGTTATTTTGGATTTACGTCTCGTCATGGCAGAGGATTTGCAGCTTAGTGTGGAGTCCAAATTGCTCGAATTAACACTGAACGATCTGAAAGAAGTTGCAGTGAAATTGGGGATTGTGGATTTGCAAGAAGAGTTGTCAAAAATCGCTGTTATAAGGCTGATAAGAACGGCAATCGAGAAAAGTTTGGGCCAGGATGAGAGAGATAACATGGAGTTCTTGGAAGCATTGATGAAGTCAATAGTTGGAGACCCACCACCATTAGAGGAGTCCTACCTAGAAGAAACAGAGGACGAAGGAAATAGTGATGAGAGGGAAAGAGGAGAATTGGAGAAAGGAAAAGCTTTAGTGGAGCAGGTGAAGAAAGAGTATGAAGCCATGGAAAAATTGCTCAAGGAAAAGGAGGCACAATTCAATAAAGCCCAAGAGTCACTAAAAAAGATGAGTATAAATATTCCTAAAAATCAAGCAGAAAGTAATGCTAATTCAAAGAAAGGTAAGCCTCAAGTAGATAAGAATTTACAAGCTCTTGGCACTATGTTGAGGGTCAAAGATTTCAAAATCAATGGCAACATTTCAAATGATAAAGGTCACATTTCATTTAATAGTTTAAACAAGCAAATAGAAAGTGGTCTAGCCAAGGGATATTCTGAAAGAGATGTTGTAGATGGGGTAATTCAAGCTATTTCTCCAGCCTTACATTTAAAGTCTTATCTTGAGAGCAAAAAAAGCCTGACTTTGGAAGATTTAAGAAAAATTCTGCAAAGCCATTACTGTGAAAAGACCCCCACAGAAGCTTATCAGGAATTAAGTAACATAGTGCAAGAAAAAAATGAATCTTCCTTGAATTTTCTAATGCGCTGTCTAAAATTGCGTGAGCAAATCATTGTTTCAAGCCAAGAACAAAATGCTGTTATAAAATTTGATGCAAATCATGTTCAAACCGTTTTTGTTCACTCAGTCGAGACAGGCCTCATTGATGATACAATTCGAAGCAGAATGAGACCCTTTCTCAAAGATGAAAGGATTCCTGATGAAACCCTAATTAGGGAAATGAATTTGGCAATGTCAATTGAAAAAGAGAGAGTCAACAAATTCACCACCGCTAATAAAAAGTTGCAGAAGGTGCAAGCTGCAAGTGTTTCAACTGCACCTGTGGAAAAACCTGAAAAAGAACACCCAAAACAACCAAAACAGGACCAAATTTTGGCTGCATTAAATGCATTAAGATCAGATGTTGATGCTTTAAAAGAAAGTACCCAGAGTCCTGCAAGAGAGATGCCCCAGGCCAAGATACGAAAACCTAAGCAAAAATGTAAATCTTGTGAAGAAAGTAAAGCTGAAAATGTGACCATTGCTTCTTTTGTGGCTCAGATGACCATTTTTCCTATGGCTGTAGAAAAGACTGGCCCAGGGAAACCAACCGCGACTGCATCAGGGGGCACGGTGTAGTCGAGATCAGCCCCAATTAGAAGCTTGCCATTTTGTAGAAAACAAGGGACATTGGGTATTGAATTGTTGATTTGTGCTTCATGTCGTGTTGCAAAATATTGTAATGTGTCATGCCAAAAGAAACACTGGTCTCAACACCAAAGTTGTTGTAAGGCACTTAATATTTTGTCTAAAAGCAATGAAATTCAAATTAGTGACTCTATGACACATCTATCACCAAAGGAATATGCCAAAATCTCATCTTTGGTTGGTAATAAATGCATTATTGACTGTAATCTGAATGGTATAAAAACTAAAGCACTATGGGACACTGGTTCCCAAGTTTCAGTGATTTCAAGGTCATTCCTCAGATCAAATTTTGGAGAAATAGAACTTAAAAACTTAGCAACTTTGTTAGGTGTACATACAAGGCTTGATGTCAGAGCTGCAAACGACACCCCTATTCCTTATTGTGGGTATGTGGAACTAGCATTTAGCCTTTCAGGAGAGCAAGACCCTCCTCCTATCATTGTACCATTCTTGGTGACTGGAAACAGCCTTGCAAACCCTATTATTGGCTACAATGTCATTGAAGAAGTAGTCAAGAATCCAATTATTGCGTCTCGAAACGATGGTATTCAAGGATTGGAGTCTTCAAATTTGTTGTTTAATGCAATGACAGCCTCGTTTAAGAAACAACCTGAGACAGTTGAAGCCCTTATGTCGTTTCTGCGAGCCGATAAAGACATCCAGTTAGGTACTGTAAAAACACCCAAGCGCAATGTTTGGATTGCACCCAAGCAAAGTGTGAGAGTTTCATGCCGTACAGG
Organism: Chrysaora quinquecirrha; assembly: GCA_014526335.1. Taxonomy (NCBI): domain Eukaryota; kingdom Metazoa; phylum Cnidaria; class Scyphozoa; order Semaeostomeae; family Pelagiidae; genus Chrysaora; species Chrysaora quinquecirrha. The sequence continues at coordinate 903,189 of JACTAT010000016.1, forward strand.
TTGTGTAGTAAATGAATTTAAAACTCAAGCTCTGTTTGAGCCTGATGAAACTGAACCATGGCCTCATGGTCTAGAAGTAAACCAAGTGTTACTGACTTTGTCGAAGGGTCAATCACACAGAGTCAATTTATCTATCTATAACGCAACAAATCACAAAATTCTGCTCAAAGCTCAGATTGTTTTGGGACGGTTAGAACCTGTCAAATCAGTAGTTCCCATTGAGACCAAATTACGCCGGCCCCCTGTCATTGAGAGTAATCAAATGCAATCTGATGTACAGCAACCATCTATGAATCTTCCAGAGGCCGCAAAGCAAGACATCCATCCTGACTTTCTAAAACAATTTGACTTGAGTGGTTTGAATGGTCAACAGCGAAAAATTGCTGAAGACATGCTGCTGTCAAACGCAGAGTCATTTTCGTCGTCTGAAAATGATATTGGTTGTGCTGAGGAACTGCAGTTACCAATTAAGTTGTCAGATCCAAAACCAGTCCAAAAAACCTACACGGCAATACCAAAGCCATTATATGCTGAAGTTAAGCAACATCTGGAGGACTTGCTGAATAAAGGCTGGATTGTCAAATCTCGCTCAAATTATTCCAGTCCGGTGGTTTGTGTCCGGAAGAAGGATGGCAGCTTACGGCTGTGCGTGGACTATCGCTTGTTGAATTCTCGTACTATACAAGACCGTCATCCATTGCCGCGAATAGATGAAACGCTTCAAAGTCTTGGTGGAAATCGTTGGTTTTCCCTACTTGACCAAGGGAAGGCCTACCACCAGGGCTTTGTTCAGGAAGATTCCCGGCACCTGACTGCATTCATTACCCCCTGGGGCCTGTACGAATGGGTCAGGATTCCCTTTGGCCTCACCAATGCCCCAGGGAGGTTTCAGAGGTACATGGAACATTGCCTGGAGGGAATCCGTGACGAATTCTGTATTCCGTACCTCGATGATCTTATTGTTTTCAGTCCGGATTTTAAGTCACATATTCAGCACTTGTCAACTGTATTAGAGCGATTACGAAGTAACGGACTTAAACTCAAACCAAAGAAATGCGAACTCTTTAAGCATCAAGTTAAGTACCTTGGACATATAATTTGTGAACAAGGTTACCACATGGACACGTCAAACATAGAAGCTATCCATCAGCTGCGAGATAGCAAACCAAAAACTGTTGGTGATGTACGACGGATTATTGGATTTCTCAATTATTACAGGAAGTATATTCAGAACTTTTCACAGACTGCGAAGCCCTTATTTGAATTATTGCAGAAGCGGCCGCAACAGGATAAGGAGTCCAGCCCACAGAAGAATTTAAAGACTCATCGTCAACACAAGATGCAAATTACTGTTCCGTCAACAGCACCGATTGCTTGGCAGAGCCATCATCAGCAAGCGCTGAATAAGCTTATTGACTGCCTGTCATCACCGCCATTGCTTGCTTACCCAGACTTCAATCTACCGTTTGTCCTACATACCGATGCTAGTGCGTCAGGCCTAGGAGCTGTTTTGTATCAAGAACAAGATGGCATATTGCGTGTTATTGGCTATGCTTCAAGGACTTTGACAACTGCAGAAAAGAACTATCACTTACACAGTGGCAAACTAGAGTTCTTAGCACTGAAATGGGCAGTATGCGATCACTTCCGTGATTTTCTGTTCTACGCACCATCTTTTACAGTCTTCACGGATAATAACCCCCTTACATATGTCCTCTCTACAGCTAAATTGAATGCGACAGGACATCGCTGGGTATCAGAGCTTGCTGATTTCCGGTTCACAGTAAAGTATAGACCAGGAAAGACAAACGTTGATGCTGATGTTCTTTCAAGAATGCCAAGTAACATAGAGGATGTGATGAAATTGTGTACAAATGAATTGTCACCTGATATTCTTCAAGCTACAGCTGTAGCTATGTCGGCACAGCACAATGGCCTAGTGCCCTGGATAATGTGTCTACCCACCAGTGCTGAAGCTGTAGAACTTGATCAGCAACAAGCCGGTTCAACTGGACTCGTGTTTACGACCATCACATCAAATGATATCTTGCAAGCCCAACAGTCGGATTCCATTATTGCTCCGGTGCTGCGATTTAAAGCCAAGGGAGAAAAGCCCTCAAAGGACGTAATCACACATGCAGCCCCAGGAGTCAGAATATTGATGCGGGATTGGGAGAAACTGTACATCTCAGAGGAAGGGCTTCTGTGTCGAAAGACCAGTGAAAACAATCAAATTGTGCTGCCAAAGAAGTTTCATCGTGTTATATATCAAGAATTACACAGTGAAATGGGTCATTTGAGCAGTGATCGTGTTATACAGTTAGCAGTCCAACGGTTTTACTGGCCTTACATGCGACAAGACATTGAGACTTTCATTGCCAAACATTGTTCCTGTATCAAACAAAGAAAGCCGCACATCCAAAGAAGAGCACCATTACAGAGTATTGTGACCACCCAACCATTCGAACTTGTCTCAATAGACTTTCTTCACCTCGAAAAAAGTGTGGGAGGTTATGAATATGTGCTGGTTATTATGGACCATTTCACAAGGTTCGCGCAAACATATGCTACAAAGAACAAATCGGCCAAGACTGTTGCTAGTAAGATATATAATGATTTTATCCTACGCTTTGGCTTCCCTGGCCGCCTCCATCATGACCAGGGAGGGGAGTTTGAAAATGAGCTGATGGCAAATCTCGAGGCACTTTGTGGTGTGGGCCACTCACGAACAACACCGTATCACCCACAAGGCAACGGCCAGGTTGAACGCTTCAACCAAACCTTGCTAGGCATGTTAAGAACACTTCCAGAAAACAAGAAGTCTCGCTGGGCTGATTACCTGAACAAAGTTACACACGCTTACAATTGTACCAAGCACTCTAGTACAGGCTTTTCACCATTTTTCTTACTCTTTGGACGTGATCCAAGGCTACCTGTTGATTTGATCTTTAAAACAAGTCGATCATGGAGTTCAACTAGGAGAGCAGATCACTCGGAATATGCGAAAAGATGGAAAACAGCAATGAAAGAGGCATACCAGATAGCATCCGACCGTTCACAAGCTTCACAGGCAAGAGCAAAGGACAGTTATGACCCTCGAGTACCATCAAGTATATTACAAGAAAATGATCGGGTACTAGTTCGCAACCTCAGTGAGCGCGGAGGGCCAGGAAAACTAAGAGCCCATTGGGAACAGGACGTACATAGAGTGGTCCGACGTTTGAATGAAAGCAGTCCCGTTTACGAAGTTGTTTCTGAGAAAGATCCGAGTTCCCGAAAACGTGTTTTGCATCGCAACTTGCTTCTACCGTGCAACGAGTTGCCAATCGAGATCCCACCAAGCAACGGCCAAAATAAGAGGAACAAGATGGAGAAGCGTAACAACCAACAGAGGCGACGTCAGCCAAGGAATGACGAGAATAGGTTTGTTGAAACACAGTATTCTTCTGACGATGAAGATGACGCTCTGATCTTTGTTCCAAATCGCCATTTAGACGCCGTAACACCAGCAAGACATTCAGCCCAAAATCCTGAAGAAAGCCTGCAGCAAGAAAGTGTTGGCAATGCTAGGTCAAATGCTAGCAATGAGAGTGAAGCTGTAGACAATGCAGATACTGCTGAGAGTGGACCAACTCCAGAAGCACTGCTGGCTACGCCAGAAATACATGAGCACCAGACATCTCCTGATACTCCTGCAGAAGACTTAGAACGAGTAGTCGGTGACTCGAGTCCCACATCACCATTAGTGTCATCACCACGCGAGTATGTGCATCCGCAACGTTATCGTCGTCCTCCAGATACCCTGCAGTATACGAGGTTGGGAAATCCGATTTCGTTTCCACAGTATAACGTCCAAAACATCGCTTGCACTCCGAAACTCTTCTATCCGAATTTCGGGTATCCACTTGCGTATGGTTTTGTACCTTATGGACACCCAGCTCCACCGCCACTTGTTACGACTTAAAATACCTCAGAATTGAAAAGCTATTGATATTCGCGTTATTTATTTTAAAAGTACAATATTTACATTTATTCTGAAAGACCTGTCGTCATACCTGTCGGATATGAGGGAACTATAAAGCACGTATTTCCACCGTGACTGTAAAAGGAGTTCAATCCTAAGCACCCACTTATGTCGTTGTCATAAGTCAACTTCACAGAAGATATCGTCATTGTCGTCAGATACTTTCGTAAAAGTTGTGGTTCCTTACCGATACGACGCTCAGGAGAACTAGTATTTTATCGTATTTATAACTGCTGACTTATTGTTCCAGAACCTCCGTAACTTCAATTCGCACTCCTAACCTTTAAAGAGTAAATTGCTCGTATACTCAGAGATCATTAGATCTTGGACAGAACTATCTTGAACGCGACTTACGCATTCGTATTCCCAGTTGGCAAAGAAGAAAGAGAAAACTTACTGGAGACTTGCCAAAGATTTTGTTTCTGAAGTGTGAAGAACATTACAACGGACTCGGTACCACCGTCTTGCGATGTTACACAGAACACTTTTAGAAGAAAGAAGATCAAGAAAGGACTCTTAGGACTCTTTATATAAATACAACTTTTTAGCTTCAAGCTATAACATTCTGTCCTCTGGACCACTTCTTTATTTTAGAGGGGGAGAGTGTGGAGGACTGGGTCAGAGCACGTTTTTTTTGTGTAACCGTTGGATTTTTTTTTGATTCTTGATTCTTGAAAATAGGCGATCGCTTTTTGTAACAAGGAGTTATTGAGATAATAAATTCTTCCGCTGCAAATTTTCAATCAATACTTTCTTGTTTCAAATCCACAACATTGACTATCGCAACATTGTCCTGTGGCGTAACAAGTTAATTTTTTTGAAAATTGACAAGATTTTAAATTTGCAATGATCTATTCTCAGAAATTTTTGGGAAAAAAAATATTCGTAGAAAGTTTTGCAGGAATCTTATTGAATCTTATTGAAAAGCTTTTGAAGAAATAATTCTTAAGGATTGGCAGTGTGTGCCAGTCCCGTAGTGGAAAATTTTATCATGTCATTGATTGAGTTACTGTCCGCTCTTCGACTTGCTGTATAACCAACAATCCGCGGTTCGTCTGGAATTGTTTGAAGAAACTAAAGATTTTTATTAAATATTAAAGAATAAATTAAGGATTTAAATTTTGATGAACTCTAGTAATATTATTCAGATTAATTTGGCAGAAAATCTTCTTACAAGTCCCTTTAACAGTTTTGAATTGGCTGGGAATGCTCTAACTAATCAAAGCAAGTGAAAATTGGGAGATACATCATGACTTTCAAACAAAATGGATATTTGTCTGTTTGTTGTCTAAACATAAAATATCTGGTTGATTATTTTTGAAGCAGCAGATCTTATACTCTAGGGGAGAGTAGAGAATAGTCACAAGTAGGGTTTTTGAAGTTAACCCCTTGGCAAAATTTGTCGAAAGTTTTTAAGACATACACTCTTTTTTTTTTAATAAGCAACTTGACTACCGGTCCAGCCCTCGAAGTTGCTTAATGTATGTGGTCTTTCAGCCCTCACAGATGACTGGGTACCCCCTAAAAACTCTTTTTCTGGCTCCTTTTATGCTGTTCAATGTAATTGACAAGTTTGCAATGATGTATTGTATAAAAATAGGGATTTCGACCAAAAGTTTGAGCAAATCTCAACCCTTAGTTGCTTATTGACCAGTTGCTTATTAAAAAAAAAGAGTGTAGTCCAGATTCCCAGGAAGAATAAATTGTTTCCATCCTTGGCAATTTGAACTAAAAAGTTTTACAAACAGACATTCGTTACTGTGTAATTACAGACAGCTTCCTCAAGTTGCCTAGCATATTATGATCAAAGCCCTGATTGTTTTTGACCGGTTGCTCATTAAAAAATGTTGTATTTCTTTTAAAAATCTCGTTTATTCTTAGACCGGTTATCGTTGTGTATGTGACGCAGGCTACACAGGGGTAAAATGCGACAAAAAGACCTCTGGTGATCCGTGTGGTAATGTTATCTGTCAAAATGGTGGTACGTGCACCAATCAAAATGGCGCCCCCGAATGTAAATGTGCCCAGGGATTCTTTGGTCCGAGATGCAGCCGCCAAATACCAGCAAGTAAGTACTTCAAGTAACATGTCTCTTTCTTTTCCGCGATTTTAATTTCGCGCTTGTATTTTCACGCTTTTATTTTCGCGCTTTTAATTTTTCCCACTCTCATTTTTGTGCCCGTTAGGCTCTAGTCAAATGATCAACTATTGCTTGTCAAACATTTGAAATTTGCTTGTCAAGCAAAATTTTTAAACGCTTGTCTATGCTGAAAGCAATGCCTGTCAAACACTCACTTGCTTCAAGCAAAAAGTAAAGGCCATGGCTTTGAAATTGCGCCGTTATCTATCACTGAACATATTCAGCAACGACTTCACTTTGTATTCCTTATTCCAGTACGATGTAATAGCCATAGATTGTGCCTAAATTTGGCTGTATCAGAAGTCTGAACGTCCCTATTAGCCTCTGTCTCTCAATGCTAAATACTCCCTAAAATTGTTCTGTCTTTTTAGATTGCAATAAGAATTTGAACGCTGAGCAAGGAACGTTGAGTTCTGTAGGCTACCCAGATGCCTACCCTGCCAACATGGATTGCACCTACGTTATAAGCACGACCCCCGGAAAAATCCTTGTATTGTCATTTATTGGCATTAGCATACAGAATTCGCAGGGGTGCAGCAAGGACTATATTGAGGTAAATATGGTGTTATCGTCATTCTACAAGTTTGGCTGGATGTTGGCTTATCCGTTGACGAGAAATTGGTTCTTAAACAACCCAGTTGTTTGTGTCGTTAAAAACATTTCTTGAAGATGTGTTGTACTATTGGTCCTTTGGCATGTTGGCTGCAGCGACACCAATCGATGACAGGAGCCTAGACTTGCCCAAAGTCTATTTATCAATATTCTTTTCCTAGGACCTACCATTCTATCATAGGACACAAGGGGCAATTCACGCTTTAAAAAGGGTACGGGATTTCTATTGATACAAAGGGATTTCCAAGGGATTTCCATGAAAGCAATAGGACTTCCAGCATTGGTGTACGAAATTTCCCAGGAGTGAAATACCCAGCCGTAGAACAGAAGAGAATGGGAGAGAAAGCAATGGCCTAATTTGAACCAGTTTTAGAGATAAATTTCATTTAAAGGGCCCCCCAGTCAAAAGCTTTTATTCTTGTAATAGATGAATTTCAACCTCATGATTCTGAATCTGCAATTATTTTTTCGTATCTTGTACCGTTTTGCTATTATAAGCATTTTTTAAGTCGAGAAATTGAAATGCCTTGATAATTCAGCATACCTTGTGAGAATGGATCCAGATATTCTGTCACTAAATATGTTGACTTTTATTTGACCAGGTCCGGGATGGTCCTACCAGCAGCAGTAAGCTACTCAAGAACTTCTGTGGATCTCCAGCTCCAGAGCAAGTAACATCAACATCTAATGAGTTCTACATCCGATTCAAGACGGATGCATCAGTCCAAATTGGCAGCGGATTCTCGCTGTATTACTTTTCACAACAATCTGGTAGATAATCCTTCAGTTTCCATATCTATGCCATATACAAAACTCGATTTTTAATAGCTTTCTATCTTTGCTACTTCAGTATGTTGGTGCATTACCACTTTGATCAGGCATCTTTGATATTGCTTCGCAAGTGCAAGAACTTTCTATTTGAGTTCTCCACTTTCGAATCAAATTTTCCTGTTTGAACGTCATTTGAAATGCAGCAGCGATGCAAATCCTTTGAAAACCAAAACAATAGGAAACAATTTGCTTTCTGGCATCTCTCAGAAATCGCTTATGGAGAGAAAACACCCGCATTAACGAAGGTTGAAGATGAATGCCATTTCCAGGCGAATTCCCTGCATTTTAAACACAAAGGACGATTCGCAAACTACGCTCGCTTTTATAAGGACCTGCAAAATTTAGGGCTTTCTTAGTTTTTTACCGAATTTTTGCATCAAAAATTTGTTTTCAGGTTTTTTAAGGGAAATACCTAGTTTTTCTTAATTCTTAATTTACCATGGCTCAGTCATTACAGTGCCTTTAATTTATTTGCTAGTTCGAAAAATACGAAGCATTTTACATGAGACCAAAGAATTTTAAACCAAACTGAAAAAAATTCAAAACACGCAAAACTCTCATTCTTATAAGTTCTGATCTTCATTTAAAGTCTATGCAAAGACTAAACTGATTACCTGAGTCGTAGTTATCGCTATTGAAATAAATGCTAGGACGCTCAAACTACCAGTTCGAGCGACCTCGGTTTGGTATTAGTCTCGGTCTGATGAGCAATAACTTCGACTCAAGAAATAAGTCTGTGCAAAGACTATAAATTTCAGAACGTAAAAACACGAAAGCCATAAAGAATTCTCCCATTAAACAATAAAAGTATTTGCAATGAAAAGTTTTTAAATAGGGCGAAAATGTATTTCAAGCTATTGTCTCTCCCTTGCAGCTGTCTGCGGTGGATCACTAACTTCTGATTCTGGCTCAATAGCCTCACCAAATTGGCCAGCAGCATCTAACAAAGCAGCGACATGTATCTGGGTTGTCAACATGCCGAAATCAGAAAGAGTTTCATATACAATAAGTCAGCTCGTCATCACAGGGTCAAGTTCTTCATGTAACAGCTATTTAGAGCTACATGATGGCTCTACTGCATCATCGCCAATCATTGGAAAGTACTGCTCTGGGTCTGCTCTTCCAAATGACGTAACAACAAGCAATAATCTTTATATCAAGTTTGTTACTGACGGAAGCGGAAGCTTGTTTAAAATGGAGTACACAACACGTAAGTTGGCTGATATTGATATTGACATTGACATTGACATTGACATTGACATTGACATTGACATTGACATTGATATTGAAATTGATATTGATATCGATATCGATATCTATAGAAACTGATGTTTATATTGATATGAATATAGATACTGATGTTGATATTGATATTGATATTGATATTGATATTGATATTGATATTGATCTCGATATTGATATTGATATTGATATTGATATTGATATTGATATTGATATTGATATTGATGCTGATGCTGATATTGATATTAATATTGATATTGATACTGATACTGATACTGATACGCTGATATTGATATTGATATTGATATTGATATTGATCTCGATCTTGATATTGATTTTGATATTGATCTCGATCTTGATATTGATATTGATATTGATATTGATATTGATATTGATATTGATATTGATATTGATGCTGATACTGATATTGATGCTTACACTGATATTGATACTTATACTGATACTGATACTAATACTAATACAAAAACTGATAATGCTACTGATATTGATATTGATCTCAATCTTGATATTGATATTGATATTGATATTGATGCTGATACCGATATTGATGCTTATACTGATATTGGTACTTATACTGATACTGATACTAATACTAATACAAAAACTGATAATGCTACTGATATTGATAATGATATTGACACCGATACTGATACTTAAACTG
>JACTAT010000016.1:913219-975097 GCA_014526335.1 Chrysaora quinquecirrha
ATTGTTTCCCAGGCATAGGTTGCGCTTTTTAGATTTTGAGGAATTTTTCCCCTAATTGCAATTTCAAAAGCATTTACCCCCTTGCCTTTGGGTTTTATTAGTTTTTATTATTTTGGAAAAAGGATTTTAAACTTTTTCCGTTTTTGCCAAAAGAAGGCTTAATTCTTTTGGGATTTTAGGGAATTTTCCCCTATTTTCGTTAATTTTGCAAAAGACTTGTTTACCCCTTGGCTTTCGGGGTTTTAGAGCTTTTTAATATTTTTGAAAAAAGGATTTTCAAACCCCTGTTTTCCCATTTTGGCCAAAAAGAAGTATAGCTTCTTTTTGATTTTTGAGGAATTTTTCCCCTAATTGGGCTAATTTTGAAAAACTTTTACCCCTAGCGGCTTTGGTTTTAGTACTTTTACTATTTTGGAAAAAGTTTAACCCTTTCTTTTGCAAAAAGTCTTTTTTTTGATTCCATTTTATAAATTTTCCCGTGGGTTGTTTATTTGAAAAAGCCTAGAGCCTATTCAGGGGGTATTTCGTAGGATTTAGCAAATATTCCTGCAGAAAAAAGGGAGTTTTGAAAACCCCTGATTTTGCCTGATTTTTGGCCAAAAAGCAAGGCTATAGACTTGCCTTGCCTTTTTGGCGATTTTTTGAGGGTAATTTTTTCTCCCTAATATGGGCTAATATGATTGAAAAAGACTTTCTTTACCCCCCATTGACCATTCAGGGGGTATTTATTAGGCTTTTATAAGTATTTTTGAGAAAAAAGGAGTTTTCGAATCCCCTGATTTTGCCCGATTTTTGGCCAAAAAGCAAGGCTATACACTTGCCTTTTTGGCGATTTTTTCAGGGTAACTCTTTCTCCCTATTTTTCGTTAATATGATTCAAAAAGACTTTGTTTACCCCCTAGTGGCTATTCAGGGGGTATTTAGCACGCTTTTATAAGTATTTTTGGAGAAGAAAAGGAGTTTTCGAAACCCCTGATTTTGCCCGATTTTTGGCCAAAAAGCAAGGCTATAGACTTGCCTTTTTTGCGATTTTTTGAGGGTAATTTTTTCTCCCTAATATGGGCTAATATGATTGAAAAAGACTTTCTTTACCCCCTAGCGGCTATTCAGGGGGTATTTAGTACGCTTTTATAAGTATTTTTGGAGAAGAAAAGGAGTTTTCGAAACCCCTGATTTTGCCCGATTTTTGGCCAAAAAGCAAGGCTATAGACTTGCCTTTTTTGCGATTTTTTGAGGGTAACTCTTTCTCCCTATTTTTCGTTAATATGATTCAAAAAGACTTTGTTTACCCCCTAGTGGCTATTCAGGGGGTATTTAGTAGGCTTTTGTAAGTATTTTTGGAGAAAAAAAGGGGTTTTCGAATCCCCTGATTTTGCCCGATTTTTGGCCAAAAAGCAAAGCTATAGACTTGCCTTTTTTGCGATTTTTGAGGTAACTCTTTCTCCTATTTTCGTTAATATGATTCAAAAAGACTTTGTTTACCCCCTAGTGGCTATTCAGGGGGTATTTAGTAGGCTTTTATGAGAATTTTTGGAGAAGAAAAAGAGTTTTCGAAACCCCTGATTTTGCCTGATTTTTGGCCAAAAAGCAAGGCTATAGACTTGCCTTTTTGGCGACTTTTTGATGGTGATTTTTTCTTCCTAATATGAGCTAATATGATTGTAAAAGACTTTCTTTACCCCTCATTGGCTATTCAGGGGATATTTAGTAGGCTTTTATAACTATTTTTGAGGAAAAAAGGAGTTTTCGAAACCCCTGATTTTGCCCGATTTTTGGCCAAAAAGCAAGGCTATACACTTGCCTTTTTGCGATTTTTTGAGGGTAACTCTTTCTCCCTATTTTTCGTTAATATGATTCAAAAAGACTTTGTTTACCCCCTAGTGGCTATTCAGGGGGTATTTAGTAGGCTTTTATAAGAATTTTTGGAGAAGAAAAAGAGTTTTCGAAACCCCTGATTTTGCCTGATTTTTGGCCAAAAAGCAAGGCTATAGACTTGCCTTTTTTGCGATTTTTTGAGGGTAATTTTTTCTCCCTAATATGGGCTAATATGATTGAAAAAGACTTTCTTTACCCCCTAGCGGCTATTCAGGGGGTATTTAGTACGCTTTTATAAGTATTTTTGGAGAAGAAAAGGAGTTTTCGAAACCCCTGATTTTGCCCGATTTTTGGCCAAAAAGCAAGGCTATAGACTTGCCTTTTTTGCGATTTTTTGAGGGTAACTCTTTCTCCCTATTTTTCGTTAATATGATTCAAAAAGACTTTGTTTACCCACTAGTGGCTATTCAGGGGGTATTTAGTAGGCTTTTGTAAGTATTTTTGGAGAAAAAAAGGGGTTTTCGAATCCCCTGATTTTGCCCGATTTTTGGCCAAAAAGCAAGGCTATAGACTTGCCTTTTTTGCGATTTTTTGAGGGTAACTCTTTCTCCCTATTTTTCGTTAATATGATTCAAAAAGACTTTGTTTACCCCCTAGTGGCTATTCAGGGGGTATTTAGTAGGCTTTTATGAGAATTTTTGGAGAAGAAAAAGAGTTTTCGAAACCCCTGATTTTGCCTGATTTTTGGCCAAAAGCAAGGCTATAGACTTGCCTTTTGGCGACTTTTTGATGGTGATTTTTCTTCCTAATATGAGCTAATATGATTGTAAAGACTTTCTTTACCCCTCATTGGCTATTCAGGGGATATTTAGTAGGCTTTTGGCTATTCAGGGATATTTAGTAGGCTTTTATAACTATATTTTGAGGAAAAAGGAGTTTTCGAAACCCCTGATTTTGCCCGATTTTTGGCCAAAAGCAAGGCTATACACTTGCCTTTTTGCGATTTTTGAGGGTAACTCTTTCTCCCTATTTTTCGTTAATATGATTCAAAAAGACTTTGTTTACCCCCTAGTGGCTATTCAGGGGGTATTTAGTAGGCTTTTATAAGAATTTTTGGAGAAGAAAAAGAGTTTTCGAAACCCCTGATTTTGCCTGATTTTTGGCCAAAAAGCAAGGCTATAGACTTGCCTTTTTGGCGATTTTTTGAGGGTGATTTTTTCTTCCTAACATGAGCTAATATGATTGTAAAAGACTTTCTTTACCCCCCATTGGCTATTCAGGGGGTATTAAGTAGGCTTTTATAACTATTTTTGAGAAAAAAAGGAGTTTTCGAAACCCCTGATTTTGCCCGATTTTTGGCCAAAAAGCAAGGCTATACACTTGCCTTTTTGGCGATTTTTTCAGGGTAACTCTATCTCTCTATTTTTCGTTAATATGATTCAAAAAGACTTTGTTTACCCCCTAGTGGCTATTCAGGGGGTATTTAGTAGGCTATTATAAGTATATTTGGAGAAAAAAAGGAGTTTTCGAATCCCCTGATTTTGCCCGACTTTTGGCCAAAAAGCAAGGCTATAGACTTGCCTTTTTTTGCGATTTTTTGAGGGTAACTCTTTCTCCCTATTTTTCATTAATATGATTCAAAAAGACTTTGTTTACCCCCTAGTGGCTATTCAGGGGGTATTTAGTAGGCTTTTATAAGTATTTTTGGAGAAAAAAAGGAGTTTTCAAATACCCTGGTTTTGCCCGATATTTGGCCAAAAAGCAAGGCTATAGACTTGCCTTTTTGGCGATTTTTTGAGGGTGATTTTTTCTTCCTAATATGAGCTAATATGATTGTAAAAGACTTTCTTTACCCCCCATTGGCTATTCAGGGGATATTTAGTAGGCTTTTATAACTATTTTTGAGAAAAAAAGGAGTTTTCGAAACCCCTGATTTTGCCCGATTTTTGGCCAAAAAGCAAGGCTATACACTTGCCTTTTTGGCGATTTTTTCAGGGTAACTCTTTCTCCCTCTTTTTCGTTAAAATGATTCAAAAAGACTTTGTCTACCCCCTATTGGCTATTCAGGGGGTATTTAGTGGGCTTTTATAAGTATTTTTGGAGAAGAAAAGGAGTTTTCGAAACCCCTGATTTTGCTCGATTTTTGGCCAAAAAGCAAGGCTATACACTTGCCTTTTTTGCGATTTTTTGAGGGTAATTTCTTCTCTCTAATATGGGCTAATATGATTGAAAAAGACTTTCTCTACCAACCTTTGGCTATTCAGGGGGTATTTAGTAGGCTTTTATAACTATTTTTGAGGAAAAAAGGAGTATTCGAAACCCCTGATTTTGCCCGATTTTTGGCCAAAAAGCAAGGCTATACACTTGCCTTTTTGCGATTTTTTGAGGGTAACTCTTTCTCCCCATTTTTCGTTAATATGATTCAAAAAGACTTTGTTTACCCCCTAGTGGCTATTCAGGGGTATTTAGTAGGCTTTTATAACTATTTTTGGAGAAAAAAAGGAGTTTTCGAATTACCTGATTTTGCCCGATTTTTGGCCAAAAAGCAAGGCTATAGACTTGCCTTTTTTGCGATTTTTTGAGGGTAACTCTTTCTCCCTATTTTTCGTTAATATGATTCAAAAAGACTTTGTTTACCCCCTAGTGGCTATTCAGGGGGTATTTAGTAGGCTTTTTTAAGTATTTTTGGAGAAGAAAAGGAGTTTTCGAAACCCCTGATCTTGCCCGATTTTTGGCCAAAAAGCAAGGCTATAGACTTGCCTTTTTTGCGATTTTTTGAGGGTAACTCTTTCTCCCTATTTTTCGTTAATATGATTCAAAAAGACTTTCTTTACCCCCTAGTGGCTATTCAGGGGGTATTTAGTAGGCTTTTATAAGTATTTTTGGAGAAGAAAAGGAGTTTTCGAGACACCTGATTTTGCCCGATTTTTGGCCAAAAAGCAAGGCTATAGACTTGCCTTTTTGGCGATTTTTTGATGGTGATTTTTTCTTCCTAATATGAGCTAATATGATTGTAAAAGACTTTCTTTACCCCTCATTGGCTATTCAGGGGATATTTAGTAGGCTTTTATAACTATTTTTGAGGAAAAAAGGAGTTTTCGAAACCCCTGATTTTGCCCGATTTTTGGCCAAAAAGCAAGGCTATACACTTGCCTTTTTGCGATTTTTTGAGGGTAACTCTTTCTCCCTATTTTTCGTTAATATGATTCAAAAAGACTTTGTTTACCCCCTAGTGGCTATTCAGGGGGTATTTAGTAGGCTTTTATAAGTATTTTTGGAGAAAAAAAGGAGTTTTCGAATACCCTGGTTTTGCCGGATATTTGGCCAAAAAGCAAGGCTATAGACTTGCCTTTTTGGCCATTTTTTGAGGGTGATTTTTTCTTCCTAATATGAGCTAATAAGATTTTTAAAAGACTTTCTTTACCCTCCATTGGCTATTCAGGGGATATTTAGTAGGCTTTTATAACTATTTTTGAGAAAAAAAGGAGTTTTCGAAACCCCTGATTTTTCCCGATTTTTGGCCAAAAAGCAAGGCTATACACTTGCCTTTTTGGCGATTTTTTCAGGGTAACTCTTTTTCCCTCTTTTTCGTTAAAATGATTCAAAAAGACTTTGTCTACCCCCTATTGGCTATTCAGGGGGTATTTAGTGGCCTTTTATAAGTATTTTTGGAGAAGAAAAAGAGTTTCCGAAACCCCTGATTTTGCTCGATTTTTGGCCAAAAAGCAAGGCTATACACTTGCCTTTTTGCGATTTTTTGAAGGTAATTTCTTCTCTCTAATATGGGCTAATATGATTGAAAAAGACTTTCTTTACCCACCTTTGGCTATTCAGGGGGTATTTAGTAGGCTTTTATAACTATTTTTGAGGAAAAAAGGAGTATTCGAAACCCCTGATTTTGCCCGATTTTTGGCCAAAAAGCAAGGCTATACACTTGCCTTTTTGGCCATTTTTTCAGGGTAACTCTATCTCTCTATTTTTCGTTAATATGATTCAAAAAGACTTTGTTTACCCCCTATTGGCTATTTAGGGGGTATTTAGTAGACTTTTATAAGTATATTTGGAGAAAAAAAGGAGTTTTCGAATCCCCTGATTTTGCCCGACTTTTGGCCAAAAAGCAAGGCTATAGACTTGCCTTTTTTGCGATTTTTTGAGGGTAACTCTTTCTCCCTATTTTTCGTTAATATGATTCAAAAAGACTTTGTTTACACCCTAGTGGCTATTCAGGGGGTATTTAGTGGACTTTTATAAGTATTTTTGGAGAAGAAAAGGAATTTTCGAAATCCCTGATATTGCCCTATTTTTGGCCAAAAAGCAAGGCTATAGACTTGCCTTTTTGCGATTTTTTTAGGGTAATTTTTTCTCCTAATATGGGCTAATATGATTGAAAAAGACTTTCTTTACCACCCATTGACCATTCAGGGGGTATTTATTAGGCTTTTATAAGTATTTTTGGAGACGAAAAGGAGTTTTCGAAACCCCTGATTTTGCCCGATTTTTGGCCAAAAAGCAAGGCTATACACTTGCCTTTTTGGCGATTTTTTGATGGTGATTTTTTCTTCCTAATATGAGCTAATATGATTGTAAAAGACTTTCTTTACCCCTCATTGGCTATTCAGGGGATATTTAGTAGGCTTTTATAACTATTTTTGAGGAAAAAAGGAGTTTTCGAAACCCCTGATTTTGCCCGATTTTTGGCCAAAAAGCAAGGCTATACACTTGCCTTTTTGCGATTTTTTGAGGGTAACTCTTTCTCCCTATTTTTCGTTAATATGATTCAAAAAGACTTTGTTTACCCCCTAGTGGCTATTCAGGGGGTATTTAGTAGGCTTTTATAAGTATTTTTGGAGAAAAAAAGGAGTTTTCGAATACCCTGGTTTTGCCGGATATTTGGCCAAAAAGCAAGGCTATAGACTTGCCTTTTTGGCCATTTTTTGAGGGTGATTTTTTCTTCCTAATATGAGCTAATAAGATTTTTAAAAGACTTTCTTTACCCTCCATTGGCTATTCAGGGGATATTTAGTAGGCTTTTATAACTATTTTGAGAAAAAAGGAGTTTTCGAAACCCCTGATTTTTCCGATTTTTGGCCAAAAAGCAAGGCTATACACTTGCCTTTTGGCGATTTTTCAGGGTAACTCTTTTCCCTCTTTTCGTTAAAATGATTCAAAAGACTTTGTCTACCCCTATTGGCTATTCAGGGGTATTTAGTGGCCTTTTATAAGTATTTTTGGAGAAGAAAAAGAGTTTCCGAAACCCCTGATTTTGCTCGATTTTTGGCCAAAAAGCAAGGCTATACACTTGCCTTTTTGCGATTTTTTGAAGGTAATTTCTTCTCTCTAATATGGGCTAATATGATTGAAAAAGACTTTCTTTACCCACCTTTGGCTATTCAGGGGGTATTTAGTAGGCTTTTATAACTATTTTTGAGGAAAAAAGGAGTATTCGAAACCCCTGATTTTGCCCGATTTTTGGCCAAAAAGCAAGGCTATACACTTGCCTTTTTGGCCATTTTTTCAGGGTAACTCTATCTCTCTATTTTTCGTTAATATGATTCAAAAAGACTTTGTTTACCCCCTATTGGCTATTTAGGGGGTATTTAGTAGACTTTTATAAGTATATTTGGAGAAAAAAAGGAGTTTTCGAATCCCCTGATTTTGCCCGACTTTGGCCAAAAAGCAAGGCTATAGACTTGCCTTTTTTGCGATTTTTTGAGGGTAACTCTTTCTCCCTATTTTTCGTTAATATGATTCAAAAAGACTTTGTTTACACCCTAGTGGCTATTCAGGGGGTATTTAGTGGACTTTTATAAGTATTTTTGGAGAAGAAAAGGAATTTTCGAAATCCCTGATATTGCCCTATTTTTGGCCAAAAAGCAAGGCTATAGACTTGCCTTTTTGCGATTTTTTTAGGGTAATTTTTTCTCCTAATATGGGCTAATATGATTGAAAAAGACTTTCTTTACCACCCATTGACCATTCAGGGGGTATTTATTAGGCTTTTATAAGTATTTTTGGAGACGAAAAGGAGTTTTCGAAACCCCTGATTTTGCCCGATTTTTGGCCAAAAAGCAAGGCTATACACTTGCCTTTTTGGCGATTTTTTCAGGGTAACTCTATCTCTCTATTTTTCGTTAATATGATTCAAAAAGACTTTGTTTACCCCCTATTGGCTATTTAGGGGGTATTTAGTAGGCTTTTATAAGTATATTTGGAGAAAAAAAGGAGTTTTCGAATCCCCTGATTTTGCCCGACTTTTGGCCAAAAAGCAAGGCTATAGACTTGCCTTTTTTGCGATTTTTTGAGGGTAACTCTTTCTCCCTATTTTTCGTTAATATGATTCAAAAAGACGTTGTTTACCCCCTAGTGGCTATTCAGGGGGTATTTAGTAGGCTTTTATAAGTATTTTTGGAGAAAAAAAGAAGTTTTCGAATCCCCTGATTTTGCCCGATTTTTGGCCAAAAAGCAAGGCTATAGTCTTGCCTTTTTTGCGATTTTTTGAGGGTAACTCTTTCTCCCTATTTTTCGTTAATATGATTCAAAAAGACTTTGTTTACCCCCTAGTGGCTATGCAGGGGCTATTTAGTAGGCTTTTATAAGTATTTTTGAGAAAAAAAGGAGTTTTCGAAACCCCTGATTTTGCCCGATTTTTGGCCAAAAAGCAAGGCTTTACACTTGCCTTTTTGGCGATTTTTTCAGGGTAACTCTTTCTCCGTCTTTTTCGTTAAAATGATTAAAAAAGACTTTGTCTACCCCCTAGTGGCTATTCAGGGGGTATTTAGTGGGCTTTTATAAGTATTTTTGGAGAAGAAAAGGAGTTTTCGAAACCCCTGATTTTGCCCGATATTTGGTCAAAAAGCAAGGCTATAGACTTGCCTTTTTGGCGATTTTTTGAGGGTGATTTTTTCTTCCTAATATGAGCTAATATGATTGTAAAAGACTTTCTTTACCCTCCATTGGCTATTCAGGGGATATTTAGTAGGCTTTTATAACTATTTTTGAGAAAAAAAGGAGTTTTCGAAACCCCTGATTTTGCCCGATTTTTGGCCAAAAAGCAAGGCTTTACACTTGCCTTTTGGCGATTTTTCAGGGTAACTCTTTCTCCTCTTTTCGTTAAAATGATTCAAAAAGACTTTGTCTACCCCCTAGTGGCTATTCAGGGGGTATTTAGTGGGCTTTTATAAGTATTTTTGGAGAAGAAAAGGAGTTTCCGAAACCCCTGATTTTGCTCGATTTTAGGCCAAAAAGCAAGGCTATAGACTTGCCTTTTTTGCGATTCTTTGAGGGTAACTCTTTCTCCCTATTTTTCGTTAATATGATTGTAAAAGACTTTCTTTACCCCCCATTGGCTATTCAGGGGATATTTAGTAGGCTTTTATAACTATTTTTGAGAAAAAAAGGAGTTTTCGAAACCCCTGATTTTGCCCGATTTTTGGCCAAAAAGCAAGGCTATACACTTGCCTTTTTGGCGATTTTTTCAGGGTAACTCTTTCTCCTCTTTTCGTTAAAATGATTCAAAAAGACTTTGTCTACCCCCTATTGGCTATTCAGGGGGTATTTAGTGGGCTTTTATAAGTATTTTTGGAGAAGAAAAGGAGTTTCCGAAACCCCTGATTTTGCTCGATTTTTGGCCAAAAACCAAGGCTATACACTTGCCTCTTTGCGATTTTTTGAAGGTAATTTCTTCTCTCTAATATGGCCTAATATGATTGAAAAAGACTTTCGTTACCCCCTTTGGCTATTCAGGGGGTATTTAGTAGGCTTTTATAACTATTTTTGAGGAAAAAAGGAGTTTTCGAAACCCCTGATTTTGCCCGATTTTTGGCCAAAAAGCAAGGCTATACACTTGCCTTTTTGCGATTTTTTGAGGGTAACTCTTTCTCCCTATTTTTCGTTAATATGATTCAAAAAGACTTTGTTTACCCCCTAGTGGCTATTCAGGGGGTATTTAGTAGGCTTTTATAACTATTTTTGGAGAAAAAAAGGAGTTTTCGAATCCCCTGATTTTGCCCGATTTTTGGCCAAAAAGCAAGGCTATAGACTTGCCTTTTTTGCGATTTTTTGAGGGTAACTCTTTCTCCCTATTTTTCGTTAATATGATTCAAAAATACTTTGTTTACCCCCTAGTGGCTATTCAGGGGGTATTTAGTAGGCTTTTATAAGTATTTTTGGAGAAGAAAAGGAGTTTTCGAAACCCCTGATTTTGCCCGATTTTCGGCCAAAAAGCAAGGCTATAGACTTGCCTTTTTTGCGATTTTTTGAGGGTGATTTTTTCTTCCTAATATGAGCTAATATGATTGTAAAAGACTTTCTTTACCCCCCATTGGCTATTCAGGGGGTATTTAGTAGGCTTTTATAACTATTTTTGAGGAAAAAAGGAGTTTTCGAAACCTCTGATTTTGCCCGTTTTCTGGCCAAAAAGCAAGGCTATACACTTGCCTTTTTTGGCGATTTTTTCAGGGTAACTCCTTTCTCTCTATTTTTCGTTAATATGATTCAAAAAGACTTTGTTTACCACCTAGTGGCTATTCAGGGGGTATTTAGTAGGCTTTTATAACTATTTTTGAGAAAAAAAGGAGTTTTCGAAACCCCTGATTTTCTCCGATTTTTGGCCAAAAAGCAAGGCTATACACTTGCCTTTTTGGCGATTTTTTCAGGGTAACTCTTTCTCCCTCTTTTTCTTTAATATGATTCAAAAAGACTTTGTTTACCCCCTAGTGGCTATTCAGGGGGTATTTAGTGGGCTTTTATAAGTATTTTTGGAGAAGAAAAGGAGTTTTCAAAACCCCTGAGCCCGATTTTTGGCCAAAAAGCAAGGCTATAGACTTGCCTTTTTTGCGATTTTTTGAGGGTAATTTTTTCTCCCTAATATGGGCTAATATGATTGAAAAAGACTCTCTTTACCCCCTAGCGGCTATTCAGGGGGTATTTAGTAGGCGTTTATAACTGTTTTTGAGAAAAAAAGGAGTTTTCGAAACCCCTGATTTTGCCTGATTTTTGGCCAAAGAGCAAAGCTATAGACTTGCCTTTTTGGCGATTTTTTGAGGGTGATTTTTTCTTCCTAATATGAGCTAATATGATTGAATAAGACTTTCTTTACCCCCTAGTGGCTATTCAGGGGGTATTTAGTAGGCTTTTATTAGTATTTTTGGAGAAGAAAAGGAGTTTTCGAAACCCCTGATTTTGCCCGATTTTTGGCCAAAAAGCAAGGCTATAGACTTGCCTTTTTTGCAATTTTTTGAGGGTAATTTCTTCTCCCTAATATGGGCTAATATGATTGAAAAAAAAAGACTTTTTTTACCCCCCATTAACCATTCTGGGGGTATTTATTAGGCTATTATAACTATTTTCGAGAAAAAAAGGAGTTTTCGAATCCCCTGATTTCGCCGGATTTTTGGCCAAAAAGCAAGGCTATACACTTGCCTTTTTTGCGATTTTTTCAGGGTAACTCTTTCTTCCTTTTTTTCGTTAATATGATTCAAAAAGGATTTTGTTTACACCCTAGTGGCTATTTAGGGGGTATTTAGTAGGCTTTTATAAGTATTTATGGAGAAGAAAAGGAGTTTTCAAAACCCCTGATTTTGCCCGATTTTTGGCCAAAAAGCAAGGCTATAGACTTGCCTTTTTTGCGATTTTTTGAGGGTAATTTTTTCTCCCTAATATGGGCAAATATGATAAAAAAGACTCTCTTTACCCCCTAGCGGCTATTCAGGGGGTATTTAGTAGGCGTTTATAACTGTTTTTGAGAAAAAAAGGAGTTTTCGAAACACCTGATTTAGCCCAATTTTTGGCCAAAAAGCAAGGCTATAGACTTGCCTTTTTGGCGATTTTTTGAGGGTGATTTTTTCTTCCTAATATGAGCTAATATGATTGAAAAAGACTTTCTTTACCTCCCATTGGCTATTTAGGGGGTATTTAGTAGGCTTTTATAACTATTTTTGAGAAAAAAAGGAGTCTTCGAAACCTCTGATTTTGCCCGATTTTTGGCCAAGAAGCAAGGCTATAGACTTGCCTTTTTGGCGATTTTTTGAGGGTGATTTTGTCTTCCTAATATGAGCTAATATGATTGAAAAAGACTTTCTTTACCCCCTAGCGGCTATTCAGGGGGTATTTAGTAGGCGTTTATAACTATTTTTTAGAAAAATAGGAGTTTTCGAAACCCCTGATTATGCCCGATTTTTGGCCAAAAAGCAAGGCTATAGGCTTGCCTTTCTTGCGATTTTTTGAGGGTAATTTTTTCTCCCTAATATGGGCTAATATGATTGAAAAAGACTTTCTTTACCCCCTAGCGGCTATTCGGGGGGTATTTAGTAGGCGTTTATAACTGTTTTTGAGAAAAAAAGGAGTTTTCGAAACACCTGATTTTGCCCGATTTTTGGCCAAAAAGCAAGGCTATAGACTTGCCTTTTTGGCGATTTTTTGAGGGTGATTTTTTCTTCCTAATATGAGCTAATATGATTGAAAAAGACTTTCTTTACCTCCCATTGGCTATTCAGGGGGTATTTAGTAGGCTTTATAACTATTTTTGAGAAAAAAAGGAGTTTTCGAAACCTCTGATTTTGCCCGATTTTTGGCCAAAAAGCAAGGCTATACACTTGCCTTTTTGACGATTTTTTCAGGGTAACTCTTTCTCCCTATTTTTCGTTAATATGATTCAAAAAGACTTTCTTTACCCCCTAGTGGCTATTTAGGGGGTATTTAGTAGGCTTTTATAAGTACTTTTGGAGAAGAAAAGGAGTTTTCAAAACCCCTGATTTTGCCCGATTTTTGGCCAAAAAGCAAGGCTATAGACTTGCCTTTTTGCGATTTTTTGAGGGTAATTTTTTCTCCCTAATATGGGCTAATATGATTGAAAAAGACTTTCTTAACCCCCTAGCGGCTATTCAGGGGGTATTTAGTAGGCGTTTATAACTATTTTTGAGAAAAAAAGGAGTTTTCCAAACACCTGATTTTGCCCGATTTTTGGCCAAAAAGCAAGGCTATAGACTTGCCTTTTTGGCGATTTTTTGAGGGTGATTTTTTCTTCCTAATATGAGCTAATATGATTGAAAAAGACTTTCTTTACCCCCTAGCGGCTATTCAGGGGGTATTTAGTAGGCGTTTATAACTATTTTTTAGAAAAATAGGAGTTTTCGAAACCCCTGATTTGGCCCGATTTTTGGCCAAAAAGCAAGGCTATACACTTGCCTTTTTGGCAATTTTTTCAGGGTAACTCTTTCTCCCTTTTTTTCGTTAATATGATTCAAAAAGACTTTGTTTACCCCCTAGTGGCTATTTAGGGGGTATTTAGTAGGCTTTTATAAGTATTTTTGGAGAAGAAAAGGAGTTTTCAAAACCCCTGATTTTGCCCGATTTTTGGCCAAAAAGCAAGGCTATAGACTTGCCTTTTTTGCGATTTTTTGAGGGTAATTGTTTCTCCCTAATATGGGCTAATATGATTGAAAAAGACTTTCTTTACACCCTAGCGGCTATTCAGGGGGTATTTAGTAGGCGTTTATAACTATTTTTGAGAAAAAAAGGAGTTTTCGAAACACCTGATTTTGCCCGATTTTTGGCCAAAAAGCAAGGCTATAGACTTGCTTTTTTGCAATTTTTTGAGGGTAATTTCTTCTCCCTAATATGGGCTAATATGATTGAAAAGAAAGACTATTTTTACCCCCCATTAACCATTCTGGGGGTATTTATTAGGCTATTATAACTATTTTCGAGAAAAAAAGGAGTTTTCGAATCCCCTGATTTCGCCGGATTTTTGGCCAAAAAGCAAGGCTATACACTTGCCTTTTTGGCGATTTTTTCAGGGTAACTCTTTCTCCCTATTTTTCGTTAATATGATTCAAAAGGACTTTCTTTACCCCCTAGTGGCTATTTAGGGGGTATTTAGTAGGCTTTTATAAGTATTTTTGGAGAAGAAAAGGAGTTTTCAAAACCCCTGATTTTGCCCGATTTTTGGCCAAAAGCAAGGCTATAGACTTGCCTTTTGCGATTTTTGAGGGTAATTTTTCTCCCTAATATGGGCTAATATGATTCAAAAAGACTTTCTTAACCCCCTAGCGGCTATTCAGGGGGTATTTAGTAGGCGTTTATAACTATTTTTGAGAAAAAAAGGAGTTTTCGAAACCCCTGATTTTGCCCGATTTTTGGCCAAAAAGCAAGGCTATAGACTTGCCTTTTGGGGATTTTTGAGGGTGATTTTTTCTTCCTAATATGAGCTAATATGATTGAAAAAGACTTTCTTTACCCCCTAGCGGCTATTCAGGGGGTATTTAGTAGGCGTTTATAACTATTTTTTAGAAAATAGGAGTTTTCGAAACCCCTGATTTGGCCCGATTTTTGGCCAAAAAGCAAGGCTATACAATTGCCTTTTTGGCAATTTTTTCAGGGTAACTCTTTCTCCCTTTTTTTCGTTAATATGATTCAAAAAGACTTTGTTTACCCCCTAGTGGCTATTTAGGGGGTATTTAGTAGGCTTTATAAGTATTTTGGAGAAGAAAAGGAGTTTTCAAAACCCTGATTTTGCCGATTTTTGGCCAAAAGCAAGGCTATAGACTTGCCTTTTTTGCAATTTTTGAGGGTAATTGTTTCTCCCTAATATGGGCTAATATGATTGAAAAAGACTTTCTTTACCCCCTAGCGGCTATTCAGGGGGTATTTAGTAGGCGTTTATAACTATTTTGAGAAAAAAGGAGTTTTCGAAACACCTGATTTTGCCCGATTTTTGGCCAAAAAGCAAGGCTATAGACTTGCCTTTTTGGCGATTTTTTAAGGGTGATTTTTTCTTCCTAATATGAGCTAATATGAGTGAAAAAGACTTTCTTTATCCCCTAGCGGCTATTCAGGGGGTATTTAGTAGGCGTTTATAACTGTTTTTGAGAAAAAAAGGAGTTTTCGAAACGCCTGATTTTGACCGATTTTTGGCCAAAAAGCAAGGCTATAGACTTGCCTTTTTGGCGATTTTTTGAGGGTAACTCTTTCTCCCTATTTTTCGTTAATATGATTCAAAAAGACTTTCTTTACCCCCTAGTGGCTATTTAGGGGGTATTTAGTAGGCTTTTATAAGTACTTTTGGAGAAGAAAAGGAGTTTTCAAAACCCCTGATTTTGCCCGATTTTTGGCCAAAAAGCAAGGCTATAGACTTGCCTTTTTGCGATTTTTTGAGGGTAATTTTTTCTCCCTAATATGGGCTAATATGATTGAAAAAGACTTTCTTAACCCCCTAGCGGCTATTCAGGGGGTATTTAGTAGGCGTTTATAACTATTTTTGAGAAAAAAAGGAGTTTTCGAAACACCTGATTTTGCCCGATTTTTGGCCAAAAAGCAAGGCTATAGACTTGCCTTTTTGGCGATTTTTTGAGGGTGATTTTTGCTTCCTAATATGAGCTAATATGATTGAAAAAGACTTTCTTTACCTCCCATTGGCTATTCAGGGGGTATTTAGTAGGCTTTTATAACTATTTTTGAGAAAAAAAGGAGTTTTCGAAACCTCTGATTTTGCCCGATTCTTGGCCAAAAAGCAAGGCTATAGACTTGCCTTTTTGGCGATTTTTTGAGGGTGATTTTGTCTTCCTAATATGAGCTAATATGATTGAAAAAGACTTTCTTTACCCCCTAGCGGCTATTTAGGGGGTATTTAGTAGGCGTTTAAAACTATTTTTTAGAAAAATAGGAGTTTTCGAAACCCCTGATTATGCCCGATTTTTGGCCAAAAAGCAAGGCTATAGACTTGCCTTTCTTGCGATTTTTTGAGGGTAATTTTTTCTCCCTAATATGGGCTAATATGATTGAAAAAGACTTTCTTTACCCCCTAGCGGCTATTCAGGGGGTATTTAGTAGGCGTTTATAACTGTTTTTGAGAAAAAAAGGAGTTTTCGAAACACCTGATTTTGCCCGATTTTTGGCCAAAAAGCAAGGCTATAGACTTGCCTTTTTTGCGATTTTTTGAGGGTGATTTTTTCTTCCTAATAAGAGCTAATATGATTGAAAAAGACTTTCTTTACCTCCCATCGGCTATTCAGGGGGTATTTAGTAGGCTTTTATAACTATTTTTGAGAAAAAAAGGAGTTTTCGAAACCTCTGATTTTGCCCGATTTTTGGCCAAAAAGCAAGGCTATACACTTGCCTTTTTGGCGATTTTTTCAGGGTAACTCTTTCTCCCTATTTTTCGTTAATATGATTCAAAAGGACTTTCTTTACCCCCTAGTGGCTATTTAGGGGGTATTTAGTAGGCTTTTATAAGTATTTTTGGAGAAGAAAAGGAGTTTTCAAAACCCCTGATTTTGCCCGATTTTTGGCCAAAAAGCAAGGCTATAGACTTGCCTTTTTGCGATTTTTTGAGGGTAATTTTTTCTCCCTAATATGGGCTAATATGATTGAAAAGACTTTCTTAACCCCCTAGCGGCTATTCAGGGGGTATTTAGTAGGCGTTTATAACTATTTTTGAGAAAAAAAGGAGTTTTCGAAACCCCTGATTTTGCCCGATTTTTGGCCAAAAAGCAAGGCTATAGACTTGCCTTTTTGGGGATTTTTTGAGGGTGATTTTTTCTTCCTAATATGAGCTAATATGATTGAAAAAGACTTTCTTTACCCCCTAGCGGCTATTCAGGGGGTATTTAGTAGGCGTTTATAACTATTTTTTAGAAAATAGGAGTTTTCTAAACCCCTGATTTGGCCCGATTTTTGGCCAAAAAGCAAGGCTATACACTTGCCTTTTTGGCAATTTTTTCAGGGTAACTCTTTCTCCCTTTTTTTCGTTAATATGATTCAAAAAGACTTTGTTTACCCCCTAGTGGCTATTTAGGGGGTATTTAGTAGGCTTTTATAAGTATTTTTGGAGAAGAAAAGGAGTTTTCAAAACCCCTGATTTTGCCCGATTTTTGGCCAAAAAGCAAGGCTATAGACTTGCCTTTTTTGCGATTTTTTGAGGGTAATTGTTTCTCCCTAATATGGGCTAATATGATTGAAAAAGACTTTCTTTACCCCCTAGCGGCTATTCAGGGGGTATTTAGTAGGCGTTTATAACTATTTTTGAGAAAAAAAGGAGTTTTCGAAACACCTGATTTTGCCCGATTTTTGGCCAAAAAGCAAGGCTATAGACTTGCCTTTTTGGCGATTTTTTAAGGGTGATTTTTTCTTCTTAATATGAGCTAATATGAGTGAAAAAGACTTTCTTTATCCCCTAGCGGCTATTCAGGGGGTATTTAGTAGGCGTTTATAACTGTTTTTGAGAAAAAAAGGAGTTTTCGAAACGCCTGATTTTGACCGATTTTTGGCCAAAAAGCAAGGCTATAGACTTGCCTTTTTGGCGATTTTTTGAGGGTGATTTTTTCTTCCTAATATGAGCTAATATGATTGAAAAAGACTTTCTTTACCCCCTAGCGGCTATTCAGGGGGTATTTAGTAGGCGTTTATAACTATTTTTGAGAAAAAAAGGAGTTTTCGAAACACCTGATTTTGCCCGATTTTTGGCCAAAAAGCAAGGCTATAGACTTGCCTTTTGGCGATTTTTGAGGGTGATTTTTCTTCCTAATATGAGCTAATATGATTGAAAAGACTTTCTTTACCCCCTAGCGGCTATTCAGGGGGTATTTAGTAGGCGTTTATAACTATTTTTTAGAAAAATAGGAGTTTTCGAAACCCCTGATTTGGCCCGATTTTTGGCCAAAAAGCAAGGCTATAGACTTGCCTTTTTTGCGATTTTTTGAGGGTAATTTTTTCTCCCTAATATGGGCTAATTTGATTGAAAAAGACTTTCTTTACCCCCTAGCGGCTATTCAGGGGTTATTAAGTAGGCGCTTATAACTATTTTTGAGAAAAAAAGGAGTTTTCGAAACCCCTGGTTTTGCCTGATTTTTGGCCAAAAAGCAAGGCTATAGACTTGCCTTTTTGGCGATTTTTCGAGGGTGATTTTTTCTTCCTAATTTGAGCTAATATGATTGAATAAGACTTTCTTTACCCCCTAGTGGCTATTCAGGGGGTATTTAGTAGGCTTTTATAAGTATTTTTGGAGAAGAAAAGGAGTTTTCGAAACCCCTGATTTTGCCCGATTTTTGGCCAAAAAGCAAGGCTATAGACTTGCCTTTTTTGCAATTTTTTGAGGGTAATTTTTTCTCCCTAATATGGGCTACTATGATTGAAAAAGACTTTCTTTACCCCCTTGCGGCTATTCAGGGGGTATTTAGTAGGCGTTTATAACTATTTTTGAGAAAAAAAGGAGTTTTCGAAACCCCTGATTTTGCCCGATTTTTGGCCAAAAAGCAAGGCTATAGACTTGCCTTTTTTGAGATTTTTTGAGGGTAATTTTCTCTCCCTAGTATGGGCTAATATGATTGAAAAAGACTTTCTTCACCCCTTAGTGGCTATTCAGGGGGTATTTAGTAGGCTTTTATAACTATACTTGAGAAAAAAAGGAGTTTTCGAAACCTCTGATATTGCCTGATTTTTGGCCAAAAAACAAGGCTATAGACTTGCCTTTTTGGCGATTTTTTGAGGGTGATTTTTCTTCTTAATATGAGCTGATATGATTGAAAAAGACTTTCTTTACCCCCCATTGGCTATTCAGGGGGTATTTAGTAGGCTTTTATAACTATTTTTGGGAAAAAAAGAGTTTTCGAAACCCCTGATTTTGCCAGATTTTGGCCAAAAAGCAAGGCTATACACTTGACTTTTTGGCGATTTTTTCAGGGTAACTCTTTCTCCCTATTTTTCGTTAATATGATTCAAAAAGACTTTGTTTACCCCCTAGTGGCTATTCAGGGGATATTTAGTAGGCTTTATAAGTATTTTTGGAGAAGAAAAGGAGTTTTCGAAACCCCTGATTTTGCCCGATTTTTGGCAAAAAAGCAAGGCTATACACTTGCCTTTTTGGCGAATTTTTCAGGGTAACTCTTTCTCCCTATTTTTCGTTAATATGATTCAAAAAGACTTTGTTTACCCCCTAGTGGCTATTCAGGGGGTATTTAGTAGTCTTTATAAGTATTTTTGGAGAAAAAAAAGAGTTTTCGAAACGCCTGATTTTGCCCGATTTTTGGCCAAAAAGCAAGGCTATAGACTTGCCTTTTTGGCGATATTTTGAGGGTGATTTTTTCGTCCTATTATGAGCTAATATGATTGAAAAAGACTTTCTTTACCTCCCATTGGCTATTCAGGGGGTACTTAGTAGGCTTTTATAACTATTTTTGCGAAAAAAGGAGTTTTCGAAACCTCTGATTTTGCCCGATTTTTGGCCAAAAAGCAAGGCTATACACTTGCCTTTTTGGCGATTTTTTCAGGGTAACTCTTTCTCCCTATTTTTCGTTAATATGATTCAAAAAGACTTTGTTAACCCCCTAGTGGCTATTTAGGGGGTATTTAGTAGGCTTTTATAAGTATTTTTGGAGAAGAAAAGGAGTTTTCGAAACACCTGATTTTGCCCGATTTTTGGCCAAAAAGCAAGGCTATAGACTTGCCTTTTTGGCGATTTTTTGAGGGTAATTTTTTCTCCCTAATATGGGCTACTATGATTGAAAAAGACTTTCTTTACCCCCTTGCGGCTATTCAGGGGGTATTTAGTAGGCGTTTATAACTATTTTTTAGAAAAATAGGAGTTTTCTAAACCCCTGATTTGGCCCGATTTTTGGCCAAAAAGCAAGGCTATACACTTGCCTTTTTGGCAATTTTTTCAGGGTAACTCTTTCTCCCTTTTTTTCGTTAATATGATTCAAAAAGACTTTGTTTACCCCCTAGTGGCTATTTAGGGGGTATTTAGTAGGCTTTTATAACTATTTTTGGAGAAAAAAAGGAGTTTTCGAATCCCCTGATTTTGCCCGATTTTTGGCCAAAAAGCAAGGCTATAGACTTGCCTTTTTTGCGATTTTTTGAGGGTAACTCTTTCTCCCTATTTTTCGTTAATATGATTCAAAAATACTTTGTTTACCCCCTAGTGGCTATTCAGGGGGTATTTAGTAGGCTTTTATAAGTATTTTTGGAGAAGAAAAGGAGTTTTCGAAACCCCTGATTTTGCCCGATTTTTGGCAAAAAAGCAAGGCTATACACTTGCCTTTTTGGCGAATTTTTCAGGGTAACTCTTTCTCCCTATTTTTCGTTAATATGATTCAAAAAGACTTTGTTTACCCCCTAGTGGCTATTCAGGGGGTATTTAGTAGTCTTTATAAGTATTTTTGGAGAAGAAAAGGAGTTTTCGAAACCCCTGATTTTGCCCGATTTTTGGCAAAAAAGCAAGGCTATAGACTTGCCTTTTTTGCGAGTTTTTGAGGGTAATTTTTTCTCCCTAATATGGACAAATATGATTGAAAAAGACTTTCTTTACCCCCCGTTGACCATTCAGGGGGTATTTATTAGGCTTTTATAACTATTTTTGAGAAAAAAGGAGTTTTCGAAACCCCTGAACTTGCCCGATTTTTGGCCAAAAAGCAAGGCTATAGACTTGCCTTTGTTGAGATTTTTTTAGGGTAATTTTTTTCTCCCTAATATGGGCTAATATGACTGAAAAAGACTTTCTTTACCCCTTAGTGGCTATTCAGAGGGTATTTAGTAGGCTTTTATAACTATTTTTGGAGAAATAAAGGAATTTTCGAAACCCCTTGTTTTGCCCGATTTTTGGCCAAAAAGCAAGGCTATACACTTGCCTTTCTGGCGATTTTTTCAGGGTAACTCTTTCTCCCTATTTTGCGTTAATATGATTCAAAAAGACTTTGTTTACCCCCTAGTGGCTATTCAGGGGGCATTTAGTAGGCTTTTAGGAGAAAAAAGTATTTTTGGAGAAAAAAAGGAGTTTTCGAAACCCCTGATTTTGCCCGATTTTGGCCAAAAAGCATTGCTATAGGCTTACCTTTTTTGTGATTTTTTGAGGGTAACTTTTTCTCCCAAATTTGAGCTAATATGGTTGAAAAAGACTTTCTTTACCCCCTAGTGGCTATTCAGGGGGTATTTAGTAGGCTTTATAAGTATTTTTGGAGAAAGAAAGGAGTTTTCGAAACCCTTGATTTTGCCCGATTTTTGGCCAAATAGCAAGGCGATAGACATACTTTTTTGTAATTTTTTGAGTCTATATTTCTCTCCCTAATTGGACCTAATATGATAAAAAGAAACATTATTTACCCCTTAGTGGCTATTCAGGGGGTATTTAGTTGGCTTTGATAACTATTTTTAGAGAAAAAGGGGAGTTTTCAAAGCCTCTGGTTTTGCCCGATTTATGGGCATTTAGCAAGGCTATAGACTTACCATTTTTGGCGACTTTTTGGTGATAATTTTTTCTCCTTAATTGGGCCTAATATGATCGAAAAAGTCTTTAGTTACCCCGTAGAGGATATTCAAGGGGTATTTAGTAGGCTTTTATAACTATTTTTGGAGAAAAAAAGGAGTTGTCGAAACCCCTGATTTTACCCGACTTTTGGCCAAAAAGCAAGGCTATAGGCTTGCCTTTTTGGCGATTTTTGAAGGGAAACTTTTTCTCGGAAATTAGGCCAATGTTGGTAAAAATAGTTTATTTACCAACTAGAGGTTATTCAGGGGGTTTTTGGTAGGATTGAGTAAATTTTTTTAAAGAAAAACGAGAGTTTTCAAAACCCCCGATTTTGGCAAATTTTTGGCCATTTGGCAAGGCTATAGACCTGCCTTTTTCGAGATCTTTCGAGCAAAATGTTTTCTCTCAAATTGGACCTCTTTAGGTAGAAAATTACTTTATTTACCCCCTAGAGGCTATTCAGGAGGTTTTGGTAGGATTGAGTTAATATTTTTAAGCGAAACTGGGAGTTTTGAAAACCCCTGATTTTTGCCGATTGTTGGCCATTTGGCAAGGCTGTAGACTTGCCTTTTTGGCGATTTTTCAGGCAGAATTCTTTATCTCAAACTGGACCTATTTTGGAAGAAAAATTCTTCATTTACCCCCCTAGAGGCTATTCAGGGGTTTTTGGTAGGATCGAGAAAAAATTTTTTAAGAAAAATGATAATTTTGAAAACTCCCGATTTTGGCCTATTTTTGGCCATTTGGCAAGGAGAAGTAAATAGACCCTTCTCGGGTAATATCGACCAGTTTTAGCCAAAAAGGTTAGGTTATGGCCAAAAAGGGAAAGTCTCCAAAATCGCCTAAATTCGAGGGTTTTGTCTTAGCAACGGCGACGAGTGGTCGAATAGGCCTTCGTATACACGCTTTTTTTTATAAAGAGCCTACCTCAAGGCCTAGTTCTTAAAGTTCCTTATTTTAGAACCTCTTTTGAGGCAATCGTAGTTCAAAAAGTTCCTTAATAGTTCCTTAATTTTAACTCCACATACAGTGGTCATAACAATAATAGAGAGACACTTGCATGTGAGCAAAGCTCGGGACTACTCAAGGAAACATTTGATACATGCTTAAGGTACAATTTATGTGGATTTCGACTGCAAATGAATGGAACCGGCTTTCTAATTCTTGATTATTTGCAGTGATAAAAGCATTCAACATTGAAAAGTTCCTTAATGATGTTCTCTTTAGTAGTATAAATTCTTTAAATTTTCGGGCCTTCTACATGTAGGTTCCTTATAAAGTGGTTCCTTATAAAAAAAACGTGTATGCTAGTAAGGGGCAGGTTAGTACTTATAATATTTCGCTTTGCAGATAACGTAGACGATAAGACAACGGATCGTTACATTCAGTACTTTATCTTCGAAAATCAATGCATGATTTACAATGATTAGGTCAAGACTTAATTTATCACTGAAGCTAGGAAAAGTACAATCCGGACCGTCGTGAGGTAGATTCACCCAATAAGGGAAGTGAAATCGTACCGGGCCTTTCTCCGGGTTTTAGGGGAAGCACATGATAATTTAGATCTTTCCGAGCCACTTTTTAACCCAGGTGCCGAACCTTTTACAAAGCTACAATCCCGGACAAAACTCAATGAGACTTCCATAAAGTTTTATCAATTTAGAAATACTTTGTACAAAATAGGAAGAAAATGAATTCCCCCTAACCCAATCCAATGTTGGGTTTCTTTGATGTTTTACAGATTTTGCGAAAACAACATTGATTCGGGGGGAGGGGGACGATATGTTTCACGACGGGGTACCTGTTTTGACCCTGAAGTGTACTAGCATGCGCCCCCGAGTTTTACAGATCAATGCACATTTATGGTATTGTTTTACACATTCAGCCACCCAGTTTTATGATTTATGCATTTGTATACCACATTCTGAGGGAATTTCCTTCTATACCAACTTTTTTTAGGTATTGTAGGCATAAATTGTACCCAGCTGTAAGGAGATTCCCAAGAAAAGCCCACCAAAATGAGGGGCACATACGTGTCAGCCTTCAAAAAGGAGTACCCCCTAGGGGGGGGGGGTACGGCACACTTTATAATAGAGGTATAAAAGGTAGCTATTTTTTTACACATGTTTGTTGACAGTATCTGAATGATAATAGTATTTAAGGATTAAAAACAGAGATAAATAATAACTCTACTTTTATTATTGCTATAAATACTTAGTAGTTTAAGTATTAATAGTTTCCTGAAATTTTAAATTGTTTCTTAAATTGAGTTTATTTCTCCCATAATATTTACTTTCCTGTTCTTATATTTCTTCGAAATTTCTTCTGATATCTAAAAAAGGAAGACAATTTTTCCAGTGAAATCATCATATAATGTTTTATATAACCTAATTCCAAAGTAGTGACCCGATTAAAACAGCATTATCTAAACCAGGTTAAATTTCTATCAACCAATTCAATTCTAATAGACATTTTCAAAGAGGTCTGGGTCGGTGCGTCACTTTCTGGAAAATGGTGGACTTTTTAGTAAGGGAATCCTCTTCACTTGCGAAGACAGGAATTTCGGTCATTTCAGGAGAGATTTTATAGCGTTAAAAGTTTGGAAATTTATTAGAGATTTGACCGTGGAAATGCCTGAGGGTGTAAATTTCACCCTGAGCGAGTTTTCACCGTCAAATCCTTTATGAATTTTCAAAACCTTTAATCGCTATAAAATGAACATCGTAAGGAAGAGAGGCGTAAAAATTTCTCTGAACACTAAAATGAAGGTGCTGAATTTGAATCTAGGGTCACAATTTTTGTGCGAACAAATTTTTGGCAATTTCGAAAACGAGGCTCTTAGTTGAAAAGGTGTATTCACTTACTTGTATTTGTAATTCCTTTGTTTTTTCAATAATAATCTGCAATCTTGGTTCAGTCTCTCTTTGAAGTTCAAGTGCAGCTTCTCGTCTCTCCACCATTATCTTTGCTTGGTTTAGTAAGTTCTTAGCAGTTTTCATTTTTGCTGTAAAGATTCTGCCAACCTGTCGACATACCTAAAAGCAAAGAAGAGGAAATACATCAAGAAAGCAGAATTTAAACTCTGAATTTACAGCCCTTGGTGGGGTGCACGTTTTTTATTTTATAAAGAACCAAGCTCAAGGTCCAATCCCAAAATGTCCTTATTTTTGGACTTCTTCTGATTCAATTGTAGTACTAAAAGTTCTTAATAGATCCTTAATTTTCACAATATATTGAGTACAATGACTATACACCATTTCGGGGTTCGCGACGCCATATTCAAAGTGGGGCGAAAACTGCTCTAAACTCAATGGCGGCCTATATGAGAAAAGTTTTAAAATTCGTATTCTGAGAAAATAAGTTCTTAATTTGTCTTCAATTTATCAGATTTCGATGTAAAATACACTTTTCAAGCATTACCAAGAGTCTTTACGCCTATATTGATTGAAATTTAGCCTGTACTCACCATGCATTTGCGATGCCACATTGAATTCTGTTTTTCTTTCATGACTGCGCGGGCAAAACCGGCAAAAGTTCATAGTGAGTACAGGGTAAATTTCGATCAATACAGGCGTAAAAACTCTTTGTTATGCTTGAAAAGTGTATTTTACATCGAAATCTGATAAATTGGAGACAAATTAAGAGCTTATTTTCTCAGAATACGAATTTTAAAACTTTCTTCATATAGGCCACCATTGAATTTAGAGCAGTTTTCGCCCCACTTTGAATATGGCGTCGTGAACCCCGAAATCGTGTATTGTCAGGTGTAGCTTGTATGCGAACAAAGCTCGAGTCGCGAAAAGTTCAACCAAATCAATGTTCTGCAACCGTGTTTCCTAAGGTCGCAGAACATTTTGTTCGAAAATCTATACTTGGCTACACGTGTGAGTTTCAGCTTTTACGGTCATGGCGACAATTTTCTGTCATGTCTTGTTGCCATTTGAAGCAAAAGTCGCACATGTAGTTAAATAACGCATAATGAAGGTCATTTCAATACCTCGGTGAGCTTTTCAATCGATAAAGATTTTGCATCTTCATTGAACTTAAACTGTCTATCACAGATGTAACTTTTGAATGCATATTTCTCAGATTTTCTTTCGTTTGCTTCTGTATTATTACAGAAGCTGATTGAAACTAAAATAAAAATAAAAATTGCAGCTTGTTCAGTCTGACAGAATTAATCTACTCTTCCTATTTCGTCTGGCAAGAAAATAGGCAAGCTGCTACACTGGTTCCAGAACTTCCAATGGAGTTGGGTGCAAAAAGAGAGAAGAAAGAAAAAAAGGAAGGAAAAATGGCATGAATCTTCAAATGCTTTGTTCTTCTCTCTTTTTGCACCTGCATCCAACCCCATTTGAGACTCTGAAACACAAGGTAGCAAGCTGCTTGGCTACTTTTGTTTTTTAAAAAGAAGGTCATTTTTGCTGGCAACGATACAGCTACTGAAGCTGACTGAAACAAAAATAAAAATAGTTGTAGCTGAGTTTTGTTTAATTTGACAGAATTATTTTACCTTTTTTATAAGGAGAATGACAAGCAAATAGACAAGCTGCTACCCTGGGTTCCAGAGCTTCAAACAGGGTCGGGTGCACTGTTCTGGCAGCTACACAGCTACTGTGGACCTGCAGCTTGTGCCTGTCGACTGGTATTTTTCCTGGTATCCCGAGTGAGTAATCACTCAGTAACCCTAAGAGGGTGGACAGCTAAGTTGATGTGGGCTTTTGGATTTTTTTCACAAAGATTGGCACCAACGAACTAAGGATCATTAGCCGAATGCCAACACCCCTCGGGCGATTACGTGTGTTATCCTCAAATGATACCAGGAGATAGAAAAAGAAAGATAGGCCCACACGTTTGCTGTCTTCGCAAGGCATGGGTTTCGACAGCTAAGTTGATGTGGGCTTTTGGATTTTTTTCACAAAGATTGGCACCAACGAACTAAGGATCATTAGCCGAATGCCAACACCCCTCGGGCGATTACGTGTGTTATCCTCAAATGATACCAGGAGATAGAAAAAGAAAAATAGGCCCACACGTTTGCTGTCTTCGCAAGGCATGGGTTTCGGTGCTTAGCAGAGGGGAACATTCAATAGCTCAGAGCTAGTCTAAGCAATCCGTAATGCGATCACAGTCCTTCCTCTTGATTTTATCATACCTAGCGATTTCTTTTGCCATTACCTGGCATTATGGAAAGGCTTTTTCACAAAATCAAGCAGCCAAAATTTAGTCTAGGTGCAAATTTTTACTATCTTAGCGCTTCTTTCATTGATTTTACGAGCGTTCAAAGTTTGCGATTTTATAAGGGCTCAGACCAGTCAGGGTGAAAATTTTCACCCCAAGACATTTTTCATGGTCAGAACCCTTATTGGGAAATTTGAATGCTCGTAAAATCAATATAACAAGCTCTAGGGCAATGAATATTTGCACCTAGACTAAGTTTTTTAAATAATTTTTGCATCAAAATCCTAGTATCGTAAAGTTTTGGAAAATGTCAATCCTGGCAGCCTTTCGTCGAAAAGGTCTATTTTCTGACTTAAAACTATAATTTTTTATATTTATATGGGGCATCCGTTATTTCGAACATTCGCTATCTCGAACAAATTCCAGTTTCCCCCGAGAGTTCGAGATAGCGGATGTCAATTGTATATGACATATGCACCATAGTAATTTGTATTGGTTTGCCAGTA
This sequence comes from Chrysaora quinquecirrha, assembly GCA_014526335.1. Classification (NCBI taxonomy): domain Eukaryota; kingdom Metazoa; phylum Cnidaria; class Scyphozoa; order Semaeostomeae; family Pelagiidae; genus Chrysaora; species Chrysaora quinquecirrha. The sequence continues at coordinate 939,956 of JACTAT010000016.1, forward strand.
TGTAATAACCAAATGCAAAATAAGATAGTTATATGTGCCTCAATCAACTCATTAATGATGATATTTCTTGTTGCTGAATGTTCCAAAACAGAGACCAAATCATTTTCTTTAACCATGTTATCCCTTGTTTGATCTAACGGAAAGAAATTTTTAGTCAGCTACTAAACAAAAGTTTGGGCATCGCACAAAATAATCGAAATATGAGCAATTTCGGCAAAGGCTTCGTGGGAGTCAGTAACCGCAAAAATACCACTACATCAAGCATAATAACCCACCACATCAAGCATAATAATCCACCACAGTACGCAAAACACGCCACAACATCAAGCATAATAACCCACCACATCAAGCATAATAATCCACCACATTAAGCATAATAACTCACCACATCAAGCATAATAGCCTACCACATCAAGCATAATAACCCACCACCCAAGCGTAATAGCCCACCACATCAAGCATAATAACCCACAACAGTGGTGCTTATCTACCACAGTACGCAAAAATACCACAACATCAAGCATAATAACCCACCACATCAAGCATAATAACCCACCACAGTAATGCTTATCCACCACAGTGAGCAAAAATACCACCACATGAAGCATTATAACCCTCCATATCAAGCATTATAACCCACCATAGGAGTGCTTATCCACCACAGTACGCAAAAATACCACAACATCAAGCATAATAACCCACCACATCAAGCATAATAACCCACCACAGTAATGCTTATCCACCACAGTGAGCAAAAATACCACCACATGAAGCATTATAACCCTCCATATCAAGCATTATAACCCACCATAGGAGTGCTTATCCACCACAGTACGCAAAAATACCACAACATCAAGCATAATAACCCACCACATCAAGCATAATAACCCACCACAGTAATGCTTATCCACCACAGTGAGCAAAAATACCACCACATGAAGCATTATAACCCTCCACATCAAGCATTATAACCCACCACAGGAGTGCTTATCCACCACAGTACGCAAAAATACCACAACATCAAGCATAATAACCCTCCACATCAAGAATAATACTTCGCCACAGTGGTGCCTCTCCATCAAAATAAGCAAAAAATACAACCACATCAAGCATAATAACCCACCAAATCAAGCATAATAACCCACCACATCAAGCATAATAACCCACCACATCAAGCTTAATAACCCACAACAGTGCTGCTTATCTACCACAGTACGCAAAAATACCACAACATCAAGCATAATAACCCTCCATATCAAGCATAATAATCCACCACAGTTGTGCGTATCCACCGCAGTAGTGCGTATAGATTCGCTAGCGTGTGACAGAGCTTTGCATGTGAAAGTTGATAAAATGCGAAGACACAACTTACCCCCAGTGCTTTCACTATTAACGGTTTGACTACCAGAATCTTCAATTTGCATATCTACAGTTTCTATTCCAAAATCAATATCAGCGTCGGCTGTGTTCGTTACATCCTCGATTTCAAAATCAATATCCGCATCATTTCCATTTGTAACAGCCTCGATTCCAAAATCAATACTTTCCTCGTTTTCGTTTGCTACAGTCTCGATTCCAAAATCAATATTTTCACCGAAGTCAATCTCATTTTCATCTCCAAAATCTATCTCACACACTTCATTCTCGATGTTTTTAATATCTGTCTGATATACGAAGAAAATATGTTTTCAAAAATGGTTCAAGTTACTATTTTACAATAAAAGCCTGCAATGAAAGATAGAGATATCATTGATGAAAAAAGGAATTTGCTCTGGGTCTATAAAAATCTCAAAACCTTGCCGAAAAATGAATGGTGCATCAAGAAAAGGAAGCAAAGGTTCCGGCCAAACGAGCATACATTGTTTTCCAAACATTTGCAGTTGACTTTAAGTCACGTAGCTAAGCAATGCTTATTGCTTCACAAGCAAAAATAATCTTACTTTGCTACCCGATGTTTTGAAAAACTTCAAAAAACATTTTCTACTTAAGCAAAACAATGTTTGACAAGAAATGTTTTGCGAGTGGCCAAACGAGGCAACATTTTGTTGGACAAGCTAATTTCAGATGTTTCACTAATATTGTTTGATCGTTTTGCTAGGGCCTAAGCAGAAAATGCGGCAAGTACGATGGTAAACTTAATTAGTGACAGCAATCAGAGTAGTGCAGTAGCAAACCAAGAGCAGTGCAGCTTGGGTTATTTGCACGTCATGCTAAATTTGTGCCAAACGACTAAACAATTCTAAAAATTTCTCGAAGGGTGGGAGGGATAAATAAATAGGATCAAGTACCTTGATGTATGCTTTATCTTTCATTGTACTCACTGGTGGAATTTCTCCTGTCCTCAGTTGATAAACAGTTGCGTTTCCATGCTTACAAATGAAAGAAACCGTTGGAGCAACATCATGTTTCCTTTTCAAAGACATTTCATCTCCATTAGAAAGATTCCTGAAAAACACAACCTTAACATTTAGACCCTGACCAACTCATGAAACATTGTTTGTCAAACATTTGAAATTTGCTTATCAATCAAAATGTTTAACTGTTGGGCAAAGTAAAAAAATATTGCTCGACAGGCAGAATGTGATCGACAATGTTCTTGAAGATTCCAAATCATTTTCTACATATCATAAGAAGAAATGATTGGCAACGTGGCCAAACTTTCAAGCATTTCGCTTCCAAAGCACATTTCAAATGTTTGACAATGTTTGATCTTATGGTCATGGCCTTTCTTTACATTTAATTAACACCGATAATACAGCTGTCCTTTTTTAATGTTTTTTAGATTTTTTTTCTAAAATCCATTAGTCTTAGGTCGCTAATAGACGCCCCCCGCTAAATAATTTTTCGAAATGTATCCACCCAGGATATTCTTATTCCCTCCCGTCAAAAAAATTCTCAATTTCTTTCCATTCAGGACATAGAAACCATTGCGCTGCAAGTAGTTTAACGTTTTGAAAAATCTCGCCCCCCTCGCTATTGATATTTGAAAAATCCCTATAAATATTTGGACAATATTCTAACCCCCTACTATTTCAGCCCCCCCGTCTATAAGCGACCAGACTATTTCAGAAGTGGAACATAGAAACTTTAAATATAAACAAAACATTGGAATGGAACTTTTTCTATATGTTTGAATTCCCTTTTTATAAAATGAATATGCATATGAATAAGTCATAAATCGAATAGTTATTGTCTTTGAATTGAGTTGCTAACACTTAAACAAAAACTACAATCGTAGACACTGTGGATAATGTTTTTTCCTCCCAAAGATTAATTTTGTTTGGATGTGTTTCGCTCAAACATGAAGTATTTTAAGTTTTTGAACATTGACGAATGAGTGAAAAGGGGCAAGAGAAATCGCGGGTAGTTTGAATTTATTCTGCAGACTTATGAGCACAGGTTAAGACACTGTCTTAACAGGTTTTGTCTAGGATTGTAGCTTCAGCAAGCTTAACAGGAAAAGTGATAATAGAGACCATATCGCTCTGTTCTTAAAGCCCCGCATAGACGATTAAACACTGTTTGTCAAGCATTTGAAATTTGGTTTTCAAGCAATAGGTTTTGGGCCCTGGGCAAATGAACTGAACATGTCACTGAATATTGAAGTTCAGTGGAAAATCCAGATCATTTGACCACCTTTTTCAGTCACTGAACATTTTTCAGTAAATGTTTGATGGGAGTCAAAAATATTTGGTGAACAAAATTTGTTCAGTTGTATGTTCCAGTTCATTTGGTCACTCAACTGAACAAACACTGAACATTTATCCGATAAACGGCAACTTTCTCAGTGTTTTCAATTAAAATTCTCGAATTTCGCGCCAAGATAATTGCATGAAAAAGAGGCTGAAAAACTTCAGCAAATGTTCAGTGAAATGTTCAGTGAAATGTTCTGTTCATTTGGCCACTCCACCACAAACATAGCGCAAAATTTTCAGTGGAATGTTCAGTGAAATGTTCATTTCATTTGCCCAGGGCCTTACTGTTTGACCAAATATGTTTGATCGGTTGGCCAGGGCCTACGCAACAAGCTTGTCTGCTACTATTCATTGGCGCATTATACGGACTTTTTGCAACGGAATCAATACTACAAATTGATAACACTTGTTCAGGGCTACCTTATATTGAGGTACCTTATAAAAAAAGAAACTTTGGTAGTTGAAAGCTAAAAAAATAAGGACATTGATGTTATATCTTTGACTTACTTTGGTAGCACAAAGTCAATAAAAGCTGCATAATAGTCGATTGCTTCTTCAAGGTGACGCGTTTCATTTGCAATCTTTTCAAATATATCTGGCAGTACGTTGACAAGATTCAGCAATCCTTGCTTGACGTTATCACCCTGTAAAAAATAGTACCTACTATTAAGCCATTTGTTAGAGGTCAGGAACTGTGTGACATTTTCTGGAAAATGGCGGATATGTTACTAGGAAAACCTTCATCAATCAGGTTGCAAACTGCAGAAAAATTCACGTGGTGTCTCGTGTTTGCCCGGCAAGGCGGGAGAATGCTCTACGTGTGAGAGGTTCACAAATATTTTCCCCCAGTCCAAGACTCCCGTTTACCAAGGTAACACTCTCCATATGAACAGACCCTGGTAAATTTACGTGTATCTATAGACAATAAATCTTTTTAACGAAAGGCATTTATGTTTGAAATTTTTCAAAATTTCAAGCTATCGAGTTTTCGATGCTAAAATTGTATAAAGCATCGAAAACTTAGTCTGGATACAAAGTTTCACTGTCCTAGTGCTTGTTCTATTTATTTTAGCGTGCAGAGTTCCCAATTCCATCAAGGCTTTGACCGTGAAAAGTGACCCATTGGTCTATGCCCTTAAAAAATCGTAAATTTTGAACGCTCAGAAAATCAATAATAAAACCGCTAAGATAGCAAAACTTTGTATGTAGACTAAATTTTGGCTGCTTAATACAAATTTGGTATCGAAAACTCCACATCTCGAAATTTTGAAAAATTTCTATAATCGCGGCCTTTCATCGAAAGGCATAACACAACAACGAATTAATTCACTGTAGATTTACAACCCCCGTTTTTTCTAACCCCTGGCAATTCTGTACCCATAAGAATACATTTCAGATCATAGACTTACATGAACACCCATTTCTTTACAATCGTGGTGATATTTTTCTTTGAAAATTGCAGCATTCGAAATGTATTCAGCTTCCCTTTTGGAGCAGTCCTGCGAAATAACACAGAATAAGAGCAATACCATTATTGAATGAGCATCTCCCTTAGATGTCAGATTAAAAAAAGGTTTTCTTGAATAAGCATCCCCTCTCCGCCCCAGATCTGGACTTGCTCAAGTCGTCTTTGATAAAATGAAGAACTTGACTAAAACGACGTCTTTGATAACTTCATTTTGTCAAAGACGATTTGGGCATCCCACCCCAGATCAGAATAGGCATGGTACTCTAATACATAGATATAGTATCTTTGTGTTGGTTGCAATATTTCAGATTCAGCCCACAGAGTTGCTTATGAGTTGCTTAAGTCTTTACGTCTTAGCACTTAGGCTTTGACATAAAGACGGGGTCTTTGCGTTCGTTTATTACTAATCATATAGTTTGAAGGCATTCACTCTTTAGTACACACTTAAGTACTCTAAAGTAGCCACATATATCATTTTAAATAAGCAACTTGATTAGGAGCCATCCCTTAAAGTTGCTTAAAATATCTTAGATTCAGCCTTCAGAGCATGCTTATGGGTTTTATAAGTCTTAGCACTGCCTCTTAACGTTCAATAATTTTCAAGAAAGAGGAAAAATCTTTGCGCTAAATTTGCTAAGATGGTAGAACTAATATCATTTCTCCCATTCTTTCGGAAACAGCTACTAAGCACTACAACAACATAATTGCTGTTTCCTGAGTGGTTGGAGCGGGGTGGTGGGATGGGATGTGGAGGAGCGTAGACTACGACGAATGTAATAAGTCTACTGAAATGGTAGCTCAAATTGACAAGTTTCACATTGATGAGTATAAACAAAACAACTTGAACTAAAAAAGGTTGATTTTTTCACTGAGCCATTAAGCTGCTCAAAATTTGGCTACGTTATTCCATCCCAGCAGACGCCATCTCTTTTTGGTAGACGTCGGAACGTACTTTTTTGGTACCGTCTTCTGAAAACGGCAAGTTTGGTTAGGCCTCCAAAACCTTCCGTCCCCGAAGCTGGAAGGTTTCGCAGACATCGCAAGGAAGTCCGTTCTCGCTTTACAATGAATGGTTTATTCGAGTTTATTCTGATAAGCCTACCGGTTTGGGCAGCTGTGTTTTTTTGGTTCAGGAAACTTTTTCCTGCGAAGTCTACCGTTTTTAGAATTAGGAAGGTCTGCTAAAAACAGGAGGTTAGCAAAAAAATACGTCCTTGATTTACATATTTGGCATTGATCTGATCTTCATTTTGTAACATTTATGCAACTCCACAGATTTATTTATGAATTCACATTTATGTACGTCAAAATAGGAGTCCTTAAAAGGCAAAAGAGATCCTGAAGCTCAAAGTGTCAATGCACTCGGCAAAAAAACGAAAATGTTATACTGATTAGCATAATTAGCATAACTATAATATCTACATCCTTGATAGCATTTATACTCATTATACACTGGTCAAAGTCGAAGCAGTCCTTCCTGATGAACAGGTAATTCTACAGTTCAAGGTTTCGCAGCACTCGGCAACGAAGAAAGCTTAGACTGGCATGTATAAGTAGTCTAACTTTAAAGTATACATCACTACCAGCATTAATACTAATTATAATGACAAAACAGTCCTTCCTAATGCAAACGTTATTCTAGAGTTCAAGATGTCGCATCACTCGGCAACAAGTTGACGAAAAAAGATTTAACTTTCTTAAGCTCGCTTATTATTGCTTGCCTTGTGTCTGCCATCCCAAAGCCATAAACAAAAGGATCACTTAATGTGTTAAGTAACACAAGCATCATTGATACAAGTCTGAACGTCGAGGCGTCATCCCTGTTTTTAATGCCTGTTGCTATAAAGTAAATTGCCAATGGACACATGCATACCATGTATAGAAGAACTATTGCACTTGCAACAATCGCACATTTGATTTGAGTTTTTCTAAGGTCTTGTTCCTCTGCTGCTGTTCCGAAAGCTGGTTCAGCGGGATGTACTTTTGACTTTCTGTATGACAACATGTACAAGCGAATCTGAACAAATGCCAGCACTACAGAGCTCATAATAACTGTAACTGTATATATATAAGCATCTGTCTTTTCAAGAGGAACGACTACTGAACTGTAATTCGCTTCGTATCTTGTCTTCTCAAGAAATCCACAGATAACACTAATAGTCCATACGCAACATAACAATCTATTGACCAATGTATCTGTGACAATGTCATAGAGACGAAGGCAGTGAACGCAAGCCACATATCTTTCAAAGGACAGCAAAAGAATACTTCCACTTGAACTGACATCAGTTAATACGTTTGTAAACTCTAGAACCTTTCGAATTATTTGACAACCAATAGAAGTGGCTTTTACTGGTAAAACTGGGAGCTGCAGTAAAGCATTGAAAATTATCTGAATGCTGTCAGATACTGCTAAGCTTAGTAAGATTTTATGACGAGGTAGGGCGAGTTCAAAACGATAAATAAGGATCTTAAACATGAGAATGTAAACAGGACTTTCTATTAAAGCAACAAAAGAGATAAATGATACTGTTACTGTTCTGACGCATTTGTATTCGACATTTGTGGTGTTTGATGCCATGTTGTCCTGCTCCATGTTAACTTCAACAAACAAGTATCGTGCAGGTCAAGAAACGAAATGATCATTCACTGAAGTTTCTTTCGCACTATTCAAGCGCAGATGGAAATCACCTTATTTGCCGGAGCTCTGAAACTGCACACATATGTTTCTGAAAAACAAGTTTTCACACATGTGGTTTAGCTGCCATACAACGTTCTTTCCCATAGCCTGATCATCTCTTGTTCTTTCTGATGGCCAACACAGTATTGCTCGGTCAGCTTTTACATAAAAAGTTGCTTTCTCATTTCTCTCACAACCGATCGTTTCACATGTTGTTCAACTCCCATACCAAGCTCCTTTTCTCATAGGCTGGGTCATCTCCTCTTCTCTCTGATGGCCAAAACAGTATTATTCAGTATTATTGAGATTCTAGATCTTTTCCCAACTGATCGTTACACACGTTGTTTAACTTCCATACCAAGCCCTTTTCCTATACGCTTGGGTCATCTCGTGTTTTTTCTAATACAGTCTATACAATAAACAATAAACTTTTCAGCATTTCATTTTAGTATTGCAGCAAGCTTACACATTTCAGGCCACGCGGTTCTGACTTGCAGTAACAAATAGTTTGAAAATATATGACGGGTTTTACTTGAAACCCCTTTAAAATGTTCAAACCTCAACGTTGCTTAAAATATCTTAGATTCAGCCCCCTCCGAGCTTGCTTATCGAGCTGGCTTGTTGTAGTGGGTGATGCTCTGTAAAAGTAGCAATCCTTATTAATGAAATGAAATGAATGCTTATCGGTTGTCTAAGTCTTAGCACTGCCTCTTAACGTTCAATAATATTCAAAAAAGGCAAAATCTTGGCGCTAAATTTGCTAAAAATGGTAGACTCATTACATTCCTTCCACTCTTTCGGAACTAGAAAACGTTGATTTCTTCACTGAGCCATTAAGTTGTTTAACATTTGGCTATGTGATCACATCCCTAGTTGCTTATTAACCAGTTGCGTATTAAAAAGAGTGTTTTTTGGGTAGATGCCCTTATATGTCGATTCTCAAACAAGCACCCCTTTTGAATAAGTGTCCTGCTTGAACAAACGCTCTCTTGAAATAAGTGCCCTCTGAAGGGTCAGAATTTTAGCCAAGCACGGGCGTTTATTCGGGAAATACGGTAACACTAACACCGCTGTTACGGGCCCAGATGGGACCTAGATCACCGGGGTAGGGAGGTTCTTGACAACAACAGCAACACGGTTGTCGAGAATTTCGAAAAGTAAACGCGCAGCTTCATAGTGAGTTACTATACCGATCGCCCAATCAAGGTGTCAAATTTTGAGAGAGCATGTTCAAAATATAGTTTTTCATTCCGTGTAAATTTTTTACAAACATGTAAAGCTAAATCGTTGCCTGTTGACAGTTCGGGAGAAATATGTCTTGACAACTGTATGCTTGATAATGATAACAGTTTCTCAGACTATCAGGAGAAATCTGTCTTGAAAACATAGAGATAAGACAATAACTGTATGCTTGATAATGATAACAGTTTCTCAAACTACGAGACTCGATGACTCTTGATTTATTTGGCACTTATCTGATCTTCCTCGCTCCACAAATTGGTTAGTGGTCTAAATACCCTTTGTAACATTAATGAAACTCCTCAGATTTATTCATGAATTCACATTTATGTACGTCAAAATAGGAGTCCTTAAAACGCAAAAGAGAGCTCAAAGTGCCAATTCACTCGGCAACAAAACGAAACGTTATACTGACATGCATAATTAGCATAACTACTATAAAATCTACATCCTTGATAGCAATTATACTAATTATAATGATTCTTTCACACTGGTCAAAGTCAAAGCAGTCCTTCCTTATGGACAGGTAATTCTACGGTTCAAGGTGTCGCAGCACTCAGCAACGAAGAAAGCTTACACTGGCATGTATAAGTAGTCTAACTTTAAAGTATACATCACTGCCAGCATTAATACTAATTATAATGACAAAACAGTCCTTACTAATGCAAACGTTATTCTACAGTTCAAGATGTCGCATCACTCGGCAACATGTTGACGAAAAAAGATTTCACTTTCTTAAGCTCGCTTATTATTGCTTGCCTTGTGTCTGCCATTCCAAAGCCATATACAAAAGGATCACTTAATGTGTTAAGTAACACAAGCATAATTGATACAAGTCTGAACTTCGAGGCATCATCCCTGTTTTTAATGCCTGTTGCTATAAAGTAAATTGCCAATGGACACATGCATACCATGTATAGAAGAACTATTGCACTTGCAACAATCGCACATTTGATTTGAGTTTTTCTAAGGTCTTGTTCCTCTGCTGCTGTTCCAAAAGCTGGTTCAGCGGGATGTACTTTTGACTTTCTGTATGACAACATGTACAAGCGAACCTGAACAAATGCTAGCACTACAGAGCTCATAATAACTGTAACTGTATATATATATAAGCATCTGTCTTTTCAAGGGGAACGATTACTGAACTGTAATTCGCCTCGTATCTTGTTTTCTCAAGAAATCCACAGATAAAGCCTATTATCCATACGCAACATAACAATTTATTGACCAGTGTATCTGTGACAATGTCATAGAGACGAAGGCAGTGAACACAAGCCACATATCTTTCAAAGGACAGCAAAAGAATGCTTCCACTTGAACTGACAACAGTTAATACGTTTGTAAACTCTAGAACCTTTCGAATTATTTGACAACCAATAGAAGTGGCTTTTACTGGTAACACTGGGAGCTGCAGTAAAGCATTGAAAATTATCTGAATGCTGTCAGACACTGCTAAGCTTAGTAAGATTTTATGACGAGGTAGCGCGAGTTCAAAACGATAAATAAGGATCTTAAGCATGAGAATGTAAATAGGACTTTCTATTAAAGCAATAAAAGAGATAAATGATACTGTTACTGTTCTGACGCATTTGTGTTCGACATTTGTGGTGTTTGATGCCATGTTGTCCTGCTCCATGTAACTTCAAAAAAAAGTATCGTGCAGGTCAAGAAACGAAATGATCATTCACTGAAGTTTCTTTCGCACTATTCAAGCGCAGATGGAAATCAACTTATTTGCCAGAGGTCTGAAACTGCGCAATATGTTTCTGGAAGATGGCGGGTAAGTTAGTGAGGGAATCCTCTCATGATGGAATGACTGAGATCAAAATTGCTATATGGGAAGTAGTGCAGTAGGTTTTGTATTAAATTCACGCTCTATAGCAGTGAAAGCGAAAAAAGGATTCAAGACTCGGCTTATCTGCCCAAGATGGGATCTAAACAAGTTTTCACACACGTACCTTTGTCCGGTACAATTTGGGCACGATTTCAGTGTTTTTACACGGGAACGGATTGAGAACGGATCCGTTTTTCTACCGTACCAAGAAAGTTACGCACAAATTCCCAAAAGTAACGGATCATCCGTACACTAGTAGACAAAAAGCCTCTCGTTAACCTTTTCAAGTCCGTTCCCGTATAAACGTGGGTTCAGTTCACTGTGACATCAAAAGCTGCCTTTGAATTGTGCGATCTAGCTTATTTCCCAACTGATCGTTACACATGTTCTTCAACAGCCATGGCAAGCTCTTTTTCTCATGGCTTGGGTCATCTCTTGTTCTTTCTGATGGCCAACACAGTATTATTCAGTCGGCTTTGACATAAAAATTGGTTCTTAATTGCGCGATGTAGCTTCTTTCCAAACTGATCGTTACACTTCAACTCCCATAGCAAGCTCTTTTTCTCATAGTCTGGGTCATCTCTTGTTCTTTCTGATGGCCAACACAGTATTATTCAGTCCGCTTTGACATAAAAATTGGTTCTTAATTGCGCGATGTAGCTTCTTTCCAAACTGATCGTTACACATGTTCTTCAACTCCCATAGCAAGCTCTTTTTCTCATAGTCTGGGTCATCTCTTGTTCTTTCTGATGGCCAACACAGTATTATTCAGTCCGCTTTGACATAAAAATTGGTTCTTAATTGCGCGATGTAGCTTCTTTCCAAACTGATCGTTACACATGTTCTTCAACAGCCATGGCAAGCTCTTTTTCTCATAGTCTGGGTCATCTCTTGTTCTTTCTGATGGCCAACACAGTATTATTCAGTCCGCTTTGACATAAAAATTGGTTCTTAATTGCGCGATGTAGCTTCTTTCCAAACTGATCGTTACACATGTTGTTCAACTCCCATAGCAAGCTCTTTTTCTCATAGCCTGGGTCATCTCTTGTTCTTTCCGATGGCCAACACAGTATTATTCAGTCCGCTTTGACATAAAAATTGGTTCTTAATTGCGCGATGTAGCTTCTTTCCAAACTGATCGTTACACATGTTCTTCAACTCCCATAGCAAGCTCTTTTTCTCATAGTCTGGGTCATCTCTTGTTCTTTCTGATGGCCAACACAGTATTATTCAGTCCGCTTTGACATAAAAATTGGTTCTTAATTGCGCGATGTAGCTTCTTTCCAAACGGATCGTTACACATGTTGTTCAACTCCCATAGCAAGCTCTTTTTCTCATAGCCTGGGTCATCTCTTGTTCTTTCCGATGGCCAACACAGTATTATTCAGTCCGCTTTGACATAAAAATTGGTTCTTAATTGCGCGATGTAGCTTCTTTCCAAACTGATCGTTACACATGTTGTTCAACTCCCATAGCAAGCTCTTTTTCTCATAGCTTGGGTCATCTGTTGTTCTTTCTGATAGCCAAAACAACACGTCTTTTCAACTGAAAGCCTCGTTTCCAAAATTTTCGAAAATTTCGTCAAACAACAATTTTAACTTCAGTTTCGGATTCAGCACCTTAATTTTAGTATTGAGGCAAGTTTACGAATTCCAGCCCTCATGATTTTGAGTTTATACCTTATAGCTGCGAAAAGTTTGAAAATTTATAAGGGGTTTGACTTGAAAATAACTGAGGGTGTAAAATTTCGGGTGATTTTCACAGTGAAACCCCTTAAAAATCATTAAAAACTTTTATTGCTACAAAATCACAATAACCACTCCTCACATTCGGCTTCTTGTGCACTGGCTATATTTGCGTTGATCAGTGCCATTCATATTCATGTACTAATGAATCATATTTTCTAGAAACGAACCTATACACAAATAAAACATATACATGTAAAGATATATACATACAAATACGTACAAGGAATATACATACCCTTTGGGTTTGTTGACACTTCGCGATCTGCTTCTTAAGAGATGGAATTTCATAGTTGACGTTTCGTATGAGAAGATGAGCAGCTTCGGCTAAAAGTGAAACCAAACGAATACAGTACAAAAGTATGAAATGAAAATGCACATAATTAAGGAATTAAGGAATGAAATGAATATGCTGATGAATACAGTATGAAAGGAAAATGCTGACGAATACAACATGAAATTAGAACGGTGAAAAATACAGTAAGAAATTAACATGCTGTCGAATACGGTATGAAATGAGCATGCTGACGAATACAGTATGAAATGAACATACTGACGAAAACAGTGTGAAATGTGCATGCTGACGAATACAGTAGGAAATGAACATACTGACGAATACAGTGTGAAATGTGCATGCTGACGAATACAGTAGGAAATGAACATACTGACGAATACAGTGTGAAATGTGCATGCTGACGAATATAGTATGAAATGAACATACTGACGAATACAGTGTGAAATGTGCATGCTAACGAATATAGTATGAAATTAACATACTGACGAATACAGTGTGAAATGTGCATGCTGAGGAATACAGTATGAAATGAACATACTGACGAATACAGTGTGAAATGTGCATGCTGACGAATACAGTATGAAATGAACATACTGACGAATACAGTATGAAATGAACATGCTGACGAATACAGTATGAAATGAACATGCTGACGAATACAGTGTGAAATGAGCATGCTGACGAATACAGTATGAAATGAACATACTGACGAATACAGTGTGAAATGAACATGCTGACGAATACAGTAGGAAATGAACATACTGACGAATACAGTGTGAAATGTGCATGCTGACGAATACAGTATGAAATGAACATGCTGACGAATACAGCATGAAATGTGCATGCTGAGGAATACAGTATGAAATGAACATACTGACGAATACAGTGTGAAATGAGCATGCTGACGAATACAGTATGAAATGAACATACTGACGAATACAGTGTGAAATGTGCATGCTAACGAATATAGTATGAAATTAACATACTGACGAATACAGTGTGAAATGTGCATGCTGAGGAATACAGTATGAAATGAACATACTGACGAATACAGTGTGAAATGAGCATGCTGACGAATACAGTATGAAATGAACATACTGACGAATACAGTGTGAAATGTGCATGCTAACGAATATAGTATGAAATTAACATACTGACGAATACAGTGTGAAATGTGCATGCTGACGAATACAGTATGAAATGAACATACTGACGAATACAGTGTGAAATGTGCATGCTGACGAATACAGTATGAAATGAACATACTGACGAATACAGTGTGAAATGTGCATGCTGACGAATACAGTAGGAAATGAACATACTGACGAATACAGTGTGAAATGTGCATGCTAACGAATATAGTATGAAATTAACATGCTGACGAATACAGTACAGTGTGAAATGAACGTACTGACGAATACAGTGTGAAATGGGCATGCTGACGAATACAGTATGAAATGTGCATGCTAACGAATATAGTATGAAACTAACATGCTGACGAGTACAGTATGAAATGAACGTACTGACGAATATAGTATGAAATTAACATGCTGACGAATACAGTATGAAATTAACATGCTGACGAATACAGTAGGAAATAAACACGCTAAAAAATACAGAATGAAAGAAATAGTCTATAAGGAAATGAAAGTATATATGCAAGGCAAGGATAATTCATAAACTGATTTCACAAGAGCGGTTATGTCTCTAGAGAAAGAAAAACACTAACACTGTTAAAGCACACTCAAATTTTAAAAATCTAGGGAGTTCAGCACCCGAGCCCCCCGCCCAACATTACTGTGTAACAGTCCTAGTAAAACAACCAAATAAAAAGTAAGTATACCAACACAAAACAGTAAAATTCCAAGCACTTACCAAGGTATATGTTATCCTCTTTATATAACTGAACTAAATCAATCCAGTCCTGGGAAAGAAGACATTTTCAAACAATCTAGCATATGCTCACGAGAAAAATCCCCCTCTCCCGCTTGAACAACGTTGATTCTATTGATAATTCACTTAGTGCTTGATAATTGGCAGATCGATTACGCGACGCTAGAAAACGGGTATAAGAAGGACGGAAATGAAGGAAACGTCATATTCTCAATAATGCTGCTTTGTCTCTATTCTCATCCATTGGGAAAAAATTTCCACCGACATCTACGACATTGTGTGGGGGAGGGGGGCCTCCGGCTAGTATTGTTGTTGTTGTTGTTGCTACTTTATTTTGAGTAGGCTGTTATTTCTAGCCTTTTCAGCTAATTTAGGCCTACTATGCATGCCGCATCCAGGCATGGGACCCCTAGTTTGATGTCCTTTCCAAAGGACGGATATCTCTGCATGACTGTTGCATAAATAATTTGGCCATGATTAAAGCATGAAAGTAATTTACCTAGCTTTGTCCAGGTCAAGTTTAAGAATTCGGCATATATTTAGAAGAAAAGTAAGGATCGTCTCCAATTATTCGTATCAAATTCGTATAATAAAATTCGTATAATTATACGATATTATACGATTTTTGTAAACTGTATACGAATTAATTCGTATCGACACGTTTTGCAACATGAAAAATTCGTATAAAATTCGTATAGGATAACATATAAAATTCGTATAAAATAACATTCGTATAACATTCGTATAAAATTCGTATAGGATTCGTATAGGATTTTGCAGAAAATTCAAAGAAAATTTGCATAACGATTCCCATACAATTCTTCTAAACAAATTCTAACACTGTAAAACTCCTTTGAGCTTTGGGATTGTTCTTCGTATTTTAGCGTAACCTTTCAGTTCTCACGTTATTCCTTTCATAAATTACCGACTTGCGTTCCTATTGTTCTTTGAGCCAGTCTACTATTGTTCGTGGAATGTGCCGCTTTGTTATAAAAGCTGCTAATTTTATCTTTCCACGTCAAATTCGTATCAAAATCGTATCACATTCGTATCAAATTCGTATCACATTCGTATCAAATTCGTATCAAATTCGTATCAAATTCGTATCAAATTCGTATGAAGGAAAAAAGAAATTCGTATACAATTCGTATACGTGATTTGCTTTATACGAATTAATTCGTATAACACATTTTTTCAACTGAGAAAAAATTCGTATAAATTCGTATAAAAACTATACGATTAATTGGAGACGGTCCCTAAATTTAAAAGTTTCACAACTTTCATGTTTCAAGCGACATTGTTTATTTCCCTCAGTTTTACGGGCTGGATAAAAAAGCGAGATCTCACCATTAAGAAATATTGAAAAAGAAATTTGTAACAGACTCACATGTTCCAGATAGGAGATTAGCAATATCTGCATTAGGAGGCATATCTTGTATTGCAGCGTTGATTTTTTCTCTAACACTGAATGCCGACTGCTGCCATTTAAGATTGCAGTGCCGACGATCAATTAGCCAGTCTAGCAACGAAATGATAATACAACATGAATCAAGTGAACCTAGAAATTAAATTACACGAAGTTTATCGAAATTAAGCTTGATATAAGAGTTAGCTTCACAATATCAAAATGCAAGAAAGCAATCGAACGATCAAACAGTGATTGTCAAACATGTACAAGTTTTTCAAACCCTTAGCTTGACTGTTCGCAAGGACGACAGAAGCAATGCAGGGCGGCGGGGGCAGAAGCAACAATTTTAGGGCAAAACAATAGGAAAATAAAAGAATTTGGCAATTTTTCCCGAGGGCAGGGGGGGGCAGCTGCCCCCGCTGCCCCCGTGCTTCCGGCGCCCCTGACTGTTCGACTATGTTTTCTTAAATATTGATCGTCAAACATTAAAGACTTGTTTGCAAACATAATTACTGAATGTTCGAGAATGTCCTCAAACATTGTCCTCATCAAACTTTTAAAATTTGTTTGTCAAGCATAATGTTCGACTGTTTTATCATGCCCTCAAACAAAGTTCGCTAACATTTGAAATTTGTTTTTCAAACAAAATGTTTGACTCTTCGACCATGCCCAAAACATTGTTTATCAAATGTTGTTTGAATGTTTGACCATATCCTAAAACAATGCTTGTAAAACATTTCAAATTTGTTTGTCAAAAACAATAGTTGTCTCTTCAACGACCAGTTCGTAAAACATTTGAAATTTGTTGGTCAAACTGTTGGACCACGTCCTAAACACTGCTCGTCAAACATTTTAAATTTGTTTGTTAAACTGCAGCCATGTGGTCCTAAAACAATTTTTGTCAAACACAGGGAACATTTCTGCTTGCTACCAGCAGAAAAAAGTCTTTAAAACTTTTCAGAAATGTTTCACAATGTGATCAAATTGATAAAACTTAATCAAAAACTTTGCTTTACCAATTTGCTAGGGCCTAAGGGCTTCTCAATAAAAAGTGACTGAAAAAAAAAATTGACTCAGCATAAAATATACAATACTCAAAGATTCAATTACTGTTAGATTAAGACAGTGGAAGGTAACAGGTTGAAAAATTAAACTCTCTGCAAGCAACGATAGTGACCAATAGGAAACAAAAAATAAAAATGGGGCTATGTTCCAACCATTCGCAGAATAAAATGGTGTGGATTAGCACAAAATAAAATAAACTGTAAAGTCAATAACCCATAGACGAAGACAGCCAAAGATAACGGTTCAAAAGATTAAACTCTCCGCAAGCAAAATCAAAGATTAGTAGAAAACTCTCTCAAAAGATTAATTCATGACAAGGAGGGAGAAGAAAAGCAATAAAACAGGAAAACAGAACGAAGGAGCAGAAGATTAGGGTTAAATAACAAATGAAACAAAAAGACAATTAACAAGACATGGCAAAACAGTTACAAAAAAATCTAGCTGATTTTTCAATCTTATAATCCAACCTCGCGAAGACTCAGCTTTGTTCGAGATTAGAGAGTTGTTGTTAATAATACTCTTCAGCCCCTTCTAACGGCACTTAACGCTGTGTAAGCTCCTGAGATAACTGATTTAGTTCATTTTTGTTCTGACTAGGGATCAATGAACTTGTTCTATGTTAATGCACAATTCTCCATTCATAAATCAAATACTTTCTGCTAGAAATTTTCCACATAAGCAAAAATTTCGAATTTTCTTTTAGCTTACGTATGTAACACTTTTCTTGGAATTTTCGCAACCGACGAGAAGCTCAGTGTTTCCTCCGAAAGTAGTTTGGGAAGCAGATTGGTTCATCCGCCCAAACTGCCTGAGAGTACAAATTCATTGACATGAGCTCGCAGACTGTAAACATAATTGAACTGAACTTTCGGTAATTACAATTTTTTCGCGACGTGTTTCAGACCATAGGACACAATACAGACCCCAACCCGTTTACACGGGAAAAATTGTTCCCAAAAAGGTCGTAATAAGCTTTGCGTCTACAAGGATACGCACGGATCAGTTTCTTTTATGGAACGGCATTATATCCTTTGGGTATGCTAGAAAAGCGGATCCATTAGGATTCGTTTCGGGATATTCCCGTGTAAACACAATGAAATCGTATCCATACCTTACCCGAAAGATACGGATCTTTTTGATATGCATAGCTACTTATCTTTTTCTCTCGTGTAAAAGGGGTCTCAGGAACATTTACATATTGCTCGAGCGACTTGACATCATATCGTAATAAAGTCCAGTAAAAGCGCAACAAGTGTTCAAGCACAACAATTGAGCTTAGAAGTATGCAAGGATTATGTTCCTGAGCTTCTACCTTCTTGCATTGCAGGACTCTCGAGAATCCAGCCCAAAGAATACAAAAATTGAAGCATGTAAGCAATGGTTTTAGTGAATGCGGAATGAGTGTTTCGATTGAAACTCTATCGGCATGTGTACATACTTGAGCTTAAAACTTCAAAACAAAGACTGATACTCAAGGAATAATTCTCTTTCGTACTCATCGATCCAACTAGATGGGATTCTGCCTGAAGGCCTGAAGGTAGGCTCGACTAGGCTTGACAGGAACGCAATTACTACAGCATAGCGAGACAAAATCCCCTGAAAAGGCAACACAATCCGCAACAATCGGTGAACGTTGAACCACTTCTTGGAAAAGAAGAGAAAGTCGGTGAATATCTATTTGACGAATAAACATTTCCCTTTTTCATGCAGAAAGGTAGTTGTCAGCATTTATCAGTCAAAGGATGCTTCTTGCACACTCCATTTACCTCAAAACAACGCAACTTTTCGTGAAAACCGAATTTGCACTTGGAAAGGTCCAGCTTTTGCAGAAGCAAGAAAGAAATGGCCAGATTTCAAAGAGATGAGTGAATTTATCGACTATGAAACTAAAGGATCTGGAGCTACCATGAAATAAACAAAAGAGAAAACAGTCTTCTGGTTTTTACGATAGATCTCAAGCAGATTAAACCCACGTAATCATCAACGTTTTAGCATCGAGTGACGTAAATGATAGAGTATATCACAATAATACTAAGGTGCCATTCTGCTAGCATTCACTTGACTTGGTTTTGAACATGGTTTAAATCATGGCTTTGAGATATCGTTTGAGAGTAACAATAATCAAAACCACTACAGCTGTATCGTTAATGTTTGCACATTTTTTTTTTGAAAAAGCAATTATTTTTATGGCAGATGATTTTGTCAGGGAAGACAAAATTCTTGCCAACAATTCAGCAGATTGACCAAGCTGAAAATGAGCTCCTGAGGTTGTTAGAAAATAGCGAGAAATCCAAGATGAAGAGAAGGAGTATCATGGGTGTATGTTTCACGAGTAAAAGTGCACTCAAGTGTTATCAAACAAGGGTTCATTTGATAAAATGGTTAATTAGTTCCAGTTTGCCAAGGATAGGACCTCAATTCAACATAGACACTAACCCCTGCATGAAAGTTGCTTTTTATCACATTCAGTGGCAAAGTATTTTCTGCTGATACGGCATGCACCATCACCAGCTACAGCAAAGACGAGACTTCGAAAGAAACCGTTCAATTTTAAGAAGATTTTTTAAGTTTCTTCTCATTAATACAGGATTTTTCTGCGGTTATTATTATTGATGGTTAGTATAGGTGATTTGAGATTAAGGATAAAAGACAAATTTATACAGAAAAAATAATAAAGTTCAAACGGAAAATGCTCAGATTCTGATTAACAAAAAGAAAAAAATAAAATAGCAAACACTCTTTTTTTATAAGAATATTGTTTATAAGATTATTCCTGCTCAGAATCATCCAATTTTTAAAAATATTGTAAGAATATTGCTCAGCCTCGGCTCCCATATTTGTGTCTCATTTTTCAGCAGATGCCTGCTTTTCAATGTTAGAACGGAACTTCATGATTGTTAACAACATTATTACTGTGATAATAGTTCAATTTTTCTTTCGCTTGACCATTTCCTCATAATGAGATAACTTTTCTTTTAACTATGTTCCCATGAAACCATACCAGGGTTGAAAAAATAAGAATACTTTGAGTTTTTCATAATTGATGTTTAATCGTATAAAGCATCCAAAAATTAGTATAGGTGCAAAGTTTCACTGTCCTGGCACTGGTAGTATTAATTTTTATGAGTGTTCAATGTTTGGGATTCTATAAGGGCTTTGATTGGGAAAAAAGACTGGTGATGAGATTTTTCATCCCACTGGGTCTTAGCTAAGCCCTTATAAAATCACAAACTTTGAATACTAAAAATGCCAAGATAGTAGAACTTTGCATCTAGACTAAATTTTTGCTACTTAACACAAATTTGTAAATAGATCATTAATAGATCATTAATCATGCTTAACACCAATAGATCATTTTGGTAGAATTTAAATTTTTTGAAATCGCAAGATATCAATTTTTCGATGCAAAAATCGTATAAAGCACCAAAAAATTAGTCTAGGTGCAAAGTTTTACTATCTCAGTGCTTGTATTATCGATTTTACGAGCGTCCAAAGTTTATGATTTTATAAGGGCTTTGACCGTGTGGGGTAAAAAGTTTCACCAAGTTCATTATTTGCAGTCAAAGCCTTTATGAAATCGGGAACTTTGAATGCTCATAAAATTAAGAACACAAGCACCAGGACAGTGAAACTTTGTACCTAAACTAAGTTTTGGCTGCTTTATAAGATTTTCATATCGAAAACTCGATATCATGTGACTTCGAATAATTTTAATACTGTCTGACATCATGCGGAAATGATCTGTAAGGGCTTTGATCAGGAAAAGTGACTGGTGATGAAATTTTTCATCCCACTGGGTCTTACCTAAGCCCTTATAAAATCGCAGAACGCTCTTAAAATCAATACTAAAATGCCAAGATACTAGAACTTTGCACCTAGACTAAATTTTGGCCGCTTAAGACGAATTTGGTATGGATAACTCTTATTACTCTAAATTTCGAAAATTTGAAAGATTTGCTTTTATTTGAAAGGTTTTATTCATGTTATTTCTCTTTTATTTTTTGGCCATTTTGGATTTTTATTTAGGCCTATTTATTTTATACACTTCTCAAGTCAATCTATTGATTTGAAAACGGCAATCAACGTTAGCTCGAAGCATATTTATCAAAAAGTGAGAGTCTTACCAAGAAGTTTGTTGTAGTGAATGTCGATAGGTATTTGGTGCTCCATTGAATATATAAATAAAACTCAGTTCAAGTGTTTGGATATCAACACAGGAACAATTCCATGAAGACTAGCGAAGGTACTCTACATATTCTGAATATTGGTACAAAAGTAACATATCTAAAGATTTTCTGAATATGGCGCCTTCTCCACAAATGGGAACGTGTACAAAATGTTTGCCATGTTGATCTTGCCTCGTGTTCGTGATAACTATTGATTTCTTTATTTCTTGATTTTTTGATTGATCGATTATTGATTATCGATGATTGAATAAATGGACTCGATAACTGATTTGTCATATTTTGTACCCGGGGGTACTTCAATGTGTCCATGATTAGACGTGAATCTGGACTTTGACAAAAGGACCCATTTGTATGATAAGATTTTCAAGGATTTCTGACCCATTTGCATGAAAATAGGGAAATTTCAAGCCCTTGTGTATGAATTTGGTTGATTTTAAAACCCTTTTACAGTGCTAGAATTCACGAAAAGTCTCGCAACATCGAATCTGACGGCGATTCTTTGCAATCAATGTGACCGAGCTCTGTTGTTGCTGCTAATTCATCGTTTCGAAAGCAAAAAACACAGTAGAAAGGTTGTCAGCCACTTTGCGGTAAATCATTATGGGACCTCTTAGTAAGAAAATCCTAAAATACAAACCCATCAACCAGAATCGAGCAGAATATCAGACCCATGTGTAGAGAATTTCAGTCAAAAAAACCCATCCATATGAGCGGCACGTCCAGTATGTCTACATATTGAAGTACTCCCCCCCCGGGATTTTGTAACAGTCAACAACAGTCATTTCGTACTAATCAGTAATCAATATAATGGATTGACAACTAAAATATGAGATTGAAAATGTTTTGTATTAATTTCAAGTCGGGTTTCAAGTGTGAGCACAAGTTCAAGGTAGACTCACGACACGTGTCTTTAGTTTACGCTCCACTTATTTGTCACTTCAACAGAGTCACACTGAGCGATTGTAGAAAACAACAACAACAACATCGAGCGAAGTAGTGGGACCTATGTAGTGAGTCTAAGCTCAAAGTGCAAGACTTTAAAAAACAAGGGCAAAACTGATGCATTATGATCATAAGCCTTACATTACATTGCCCTTACATAGGTTTTAAACTAAACTAAACTAAACTAAAGTTTCATCAGTTAAGTAATACTCTCTATAAAACAAGAAAAAAAATGCAGTCCACCCCTCCCCCAATGCAATGTTGGGTTTCTGGGGTTTTTTGCAGATTGCCTTTTACTTTCAGTTGTCTCTTGCGACAGCAACATTGATTTTTGGGGAGAGGGAGACGATAAGTTGAAAGAAGAGCATTTACAACAGGTACGGATCCAAGAGATTTTTGGAATTAACGCTATTATCAGAAACAGTATGGGTAAGGTTGAAATTTAGATTTTTCGAAATCTTAGAAACAACTCTAGTAGAAAAAATTTCTGCAGGCCTGATGCACATTTAAACTATAGCGTTAGGGGATGAGGTGGTGAAAAATCAGCCAAAAATTAGAGGCATCCAGACTGAACGAACCAGAGTGTAGCTAACAAAAAGCGTGCAGTTCTTATATAGCAAATATAGCCTGTTGATTAAAATAAAATGAATTTTGTAAAAGATCTTTTAATGCTTTTAACACCGATACGTGTATTTCTAAGTATGTTAAAACCAGACGCTGGAGGGAGTCTGGAGCCGATCTATTTATTCCCATGCTTGATACAAATAAGAAACATCACACGCAGAGCTTGACGATTATCTCCGGATATCTAAAGTGAGAGCATCTCGCTGTTTGTCTGAATTTTTAAGACTAAAACAAGTTATTCATAAGAAAAAATCGCGATTTGAGGTACCGAGTCCATTCTTACGGCCTACGTAAAAATTTTGCATTAGGAAGCTGTGAGTTGAGTGTGGAGGATGGTAGAAGAATTAGCAGCTGGATGTAAAAATGCGATCTAGAATGGAAGAATTCCTCCACCCATTTATGAATCAAGCCTTATGCATTTTCATTTTCATTGCTATTTTTAATATGGGTTGTCAAGGAAATTTCGAGCAGGCTACTGCAAGAGCATAATATCTGCCACAATTTATTGTATTTTGAGTATATCCCCCCCCCCCTCTCCTGGGGAAAGGGAAGTAAAAAACTGAGTTTGGGTCAGGGGCTCAACAATTTTGTGAAATATTGTAGCTATACGCAGGATTGCTCAAACATCCTCGAATTCCTTGTTCTCCGTAATGACTAGAAAAATCTGTAGCCACAAGAAGCGAGCAAGATCTCTCACCAAAACGAATGCATTGTCATACAAATGTAAACTTTACTTATTTCTGTGATACTCTGACGCGACCAGCAACGCTAGGCTATATCACGAAGCGCTAGCTTGCCCTAAAGTCAATTTCCAGCAATGTCTGCGTTTGCAACAGTATTGTCGTCGTCATACAGTTTTTGGCAACACTATGGTGCAACTTAAAACACTCATACATAAAAATGCATTATGAATACGCTTAAGTAGTTAACTTGTACTAGAAGAAGAAGAGTATAACTAGAGTAGTTAAGGAGCTTCATAGTAACGACGCGTTAGAAGGTGAAGGTGAAATGGTGTTTTTAGCACCAGTCGCTAGGATCTCAGTAGTAGGTTAACTATTTGAGACCTCAACTATGGCTGTGACGCTACCGTAGCTAAGCTCGAACCCCGACCTCGTTGAGATTCAGGCACCACGAGCCATCTGGATTAGGCCGCAATGCCATCGCACCTTCAAGAGAAATTGACTGCCCCAGAACTGTGCCTCGAGAGAGGGGCAACAACATATACCCACCTTTGGAGGCATGCTATATCATATGCAGTTTATTCTATGCATCTATCTTGGGGGTTAAAGATCTGACATTGAGAAATACAACCTGCTATGAGAAAATTTGCTTCATAAATTAAAAAACATCAGCATCAAAAACATCATCATTATAATTTTATAAAAACAATTGAATGCATGCAATAAATATAGTTTTGAATAAATAAACAAGTGATTGATAATCTTTCATTTCTATAAATATGTTTATAACATTTTCTTTTCTGATGAATGTTTTTCTTTGTTGTAAATCATAAATATCGATTCCGTCATAATCTAGGTTTAAGATTAGGCCTACTTTGTGGGCATAGTCTTTTGGCGATTTCTGAATTCACAGGCCTAAGTCGTTTTGGCACCGACAGCTAGACTTATTACCTTCTTCCCACTCTTTCAGAAAAAGCCGAAAAACAACTACAACAACATACAGCTGTTTCCTCAGAGTGGAGCGGGGTGGTGGAGTGTGGAGGAGCGTAGACTACGACGAATGTAATAAGTCTAATCGACAGCTACAATCAATGATCAAACTGGACGTTTCAACGACGATTTTGAACGCATCGCGCTGCACGGAAACCTCAACACTGTGACATGGCATTGCCGACGATTTTCGCAACATTTCAGCATGGTAGTATGTCACAACTTTTTAGTTCAAAAATTAATCATAAAGCGTTGCTAAGGCAGTTCACACTGAAACATAACAGCCGGCTGCTGCACAGACGAGGAAAACGTTGAGCACTGCATGCAATCGCTGCCGGTGTCGCAGGACGCAGAGTACCGGCGGTAAAATGTTCTTGAATGAAAAAATCGAAGAAATGAGATATGGAAACACTTTGCCGGCGGTAGTAGCCGCAAGCATGGCGCTGCCAGTAACGACTATATAGAAACTGGTTTCAACAAGACGTGGCTGCAGGCAAAAGAAAGCTGCAGGTATCCTTGTCGGCTGTTGTTACAGATTTAGGTGCGAACTGACAGACCATTCTTATATTCGCATTATGGAGGATTTGTGGATAGCTCATTTCAAGCATAAACTTAAGTTTTGGAAACTATTCTGGTTGAAAATCGTCGCTGAATGTCGTCCAGTGTTTAGGCCCTGGTCGCTGAATGTCGTCCAGACGTTTAGGCCCTGGTCAAAAGATCAAACTTCGCTGGCAAATATCTGAAGTACGAAACATGTTAACTGCTTCGCCATGTCACAAAATATGTTCAAACATCTAAATTTTACTTGTGACAGTCATAAAATGTCCTTAAATCTTATCAAAACATTCCTAGCAACGCTTGTTAAACAATCTTTTGCGATGAAAGGCTAAAGATATTTGAAAGCTCGAAATTTGGTTTATTTTGGAGGGATATGACAAAAAGTGCTCTGTCGGCAAAGTCTGTGAAAAGTAGAAAAGGGACCCCCAAAGAACACGCCCACCTAAATCTCCTAAAATCATAGTCTGAATCTTTTATTCGTTGTACCGAACGTCGTTTCTCATCGTGGCCTCGTTTTCGCCAAGAAGTGTCGCTCCAGCTCAGCTAATATCAGGCCAACCCACTCTGCTAGTCTACATTGTATTAGAATCCAATTAGACTCCAAACTTACGCCATGTTGTCTCAGCCTCGATTTCCTGCATCAACCTTTTTTCCAGCTGTCTTTGTAATACGTATCATAAATGGAATTTCGTGTTGAAACCTCTAAAGCATTGGGCCTAAAAATCTGAAAATAACATCTATCGTTCTTCCAAATTCTTGCCCTGTTTCCCTTTTTAGGACGCTGTTGCTTGTTGAAACCAAGAAAGTAGCCTTTGTAATTTGCAGCCTCAAACACATGACGATAATTTGGAAGAACTTTGTGCACAAATAGGCTTTCATTTGTTATTTCTTTCTGGAAAAATGAGAAAAAAACGCTGTGAAAAAAATGCAAATATACATTTTGTTGCAATAGAAAAAATTATTCATGAATGATTCATAAGCTGACCCAAGTATACGGAAAACCGGCTTTTTGCTATTATAGTCTGCATACATAAATTCTAATTCTGGAATTTGTGTCACCTTTTTATAGGTGAGCTGAATATAGATTAATAGAAAAGCTGAATAATAGAAATAATAATTCGAAGTCGTTTCACGTTGAAATCGTAAGCAGCAACTGCCTACATAGCTACTTCAAAATAATAAATGCCCTCTCTCCGATAAGTCAACTTTCGCACCATGGCAGCAAAAACTCGAAAGGCTGACGAATGAACATGGGCTTAAAGATTTTTCTTACATCTTCCTTCTAACGTTGATTTGAATTGTAAGCTCAAATAATAGAAAAATTTTCCACTCGTCATGCTCATGCGCAGTAGTTTTATACTTCAGAATTACCCCTAAATCACGGTCTTAACGTTTAGACACTAACTTAATCATTCTCCCATTCTAGCCATAGAATCTGCATCACTCTTACTGTGTTACCATAACTTTATAAAATTCGACTTTGGTTCAATTCAAATCCTGCTCCAGATATTCGGAGGTATTGCTCGTAAATGTGGTTCAGCAGAGCCCTTTTACAAAACCAAATGAATTTGTCATTTCAATAACAAGAGAACCGAAAAACATGGGAAGGAGGTCTTGAATTTGCTCTCTTTATCATGCAGCAAAAGCCATGGATGCAGGGGAGCTGATAAGTTTCGTTTCAGATCATCAATATTTTAGGCCCTCTTCTATCCCGACTTGTAAAACTAGGCCATTCAAGTACAACATGATTAAAACGTTAGATACCTAATTAGTTAGTTAGTTAGTTAGTTAATTAGTTAGTTAGTTAGTTAGTTAGTTAGTTAGTTAGTTAGTTAGTTAGTTAGTTAGTTAGTTAGTTAGCTAGTTAGTTAGTTAGTTAGTTAGTTAGTTAGTTAGTTAGTTAGTTAGTTAGTTAGTTAGTTAGTTAGTTAGTTAGTTAGTTAGTTAGTTAGTTAGTTAGTTAGTTAGTTAGTTTCTTGGTTAGTTAGTTAGTTAGTTAGTTAGTTAGTTAGTTAGTTCGTAAGTAAGTAAGTTAGTAAATTGGTTAGTTAGTTAGTTTCTTAGTAAGTTTCTTAGTTAGTTAGTTAGTTAGTTAGTTAGTAAGTTAGTTATTTAGTTAGTTAGTTAGGTAGTTAGTTAGTTAGTTAGTTAGTTAGTTAGTTAGTTAGTTAGTTAGTTAGTTAGTTAGTTAGTTAGTTAGTTAGTTAGTTAGTTAGTTAGTTAGTTAGTTAGTTAGCTAGCTAGTTTGTTAGTTAGTTAGTTCGTTAGTTTGTTAGTTAGTTAGTCAAAGCAAAGGCAAATAGGCAAAACATGGAATAGAATAACAATTCACCTTCGCAGTGACTCTGCCTTTTGAATCCATCGATACGCTGAGTCCAGATTTTTGACCTTGAATCGTGTTCCCCTGCCCTCGGAAAAAATTGCCAAATTCTTTTATTTTTCCTATTGTTTTGCCCACAAAATTGTTGCTTCTGCTTCCCCCGCCGCCCTGCATTGCTTCCGGCGCCCTTGCAGGCTTTCTAATTGCCGGGGGTCCCAATTAGCGGGGGGGTTGGATTTTTTGTTGAAAATTAATTGCCGGGGGGGTCCCAATTAGCGGGGGGGTTGGATTTTTGTTGAACTTGACTCAAGACTCAGACTCAATTTTTATCTTATTTTGTCCATGCAAGACTGGTATCTATTTATTTTGTGATTTTGAATACTCTGATATGAATTTTCAATACGCGTCACTTACGCGAAGTTGAAAAATTTAATAAGCGGGGGGGTCCTAATAAGAGCGGGGGGGTTGGAAAAATTTTCAAAAATTAATTAGCGGGGGGGACGGCAATTAGGCACCTAAGAGTAGATACAGAAAGAAACATAATGGAAGCTTCGAGGAAAGAAAAAAAACGATCAAAAGAAAGAGGAGAAGCAGGAATTAATTTTAGAACTGTCCTTGTAGAAGAAAACTTCTGGGCCATAGCAGCCTATGGGGCCTGGGGGGCTCCAGTGATGTGAAACACTAATTGTTTTTGGGTATTCTTTAGATGTTCTTTACCGAGGGGCAAATCACTTTCCTTAGAAGTGGACGAGATTTTTGGGATTTTCACAAAAGAACAATAGAATTTCCTGAAAATTATTAAAGGATTTTCAAAATAACAATAGGATTTTCAAAAAGTGGACGAGATTTTTTGGAGTGATTTGCCCTAAACAAAACAGCTGACACAGAAGCATTTCCGAGGGATTCAGAATTTTCAGTGAAGATGTACGTGATTTTAATGGAGTTGTAGAATATTTTTATCACTGCAAACAATCAAGAATTAGAAAACCCGTTCCATTCATTTGCAGTCGAAAATCACATAAATTGTACTTTGCGCATGTATCAAATGTTTCCTTGAGTAGTTTCGAGCTTTGCTTACATGCAAATGTCTCTGTACAGTAGTCATTAAACTGTATGTGCAGTTAAAATTAAGGAACTATCAAGGAACTTTTGGAACTACAATCGTCTCAAAAGAGGTAAAAACATAAGGAACTTTAAGAACTAGGCCTTGAGCCAGGTTCTTTATAAAAAAAGCGTAAACCACTTTCTTAAAAAACGAAAAACTTCTATATACCGATATACATATTAAAACACCTTTACATAAGGGTTATATACATTGCTATAAAGCAACATTGTAGTAGGAACAATTGTACTTACTATTTTCATCTCGAAAATCTGTCGTTAGATAAACTTTTCCATCGCTATTAATTGCTACGATGCCAAATTTATGAGCGATCCTAACTCGCCTATGAGTCGAAGGGTGTTCTTCTAACATTTTGACCAGCGGTAGAGCTGTTGTCATAGAAATCCATACTACGTGAGTAATCTGGAAAAAAAAACAGAGAATTAGAGTAAAAATTTCTTGTAAATTTTGTGTTTTAGGCCTACAGTGGTTAACGAAAACGCGATCAGTTTGGTCTAAGCCCCGGCAAAACGACTCGATTTCTCTCCATTTTTAACTCAATTTTTTACTCGACAAGAAAACGAGTAAAAATTGTCTCGTTTGGCCACCTTGTCGAGTGAGTCGAATGTCTTTCCGTGAGAAGTTGCAGAGAGAAGTCAACGTGGAGTGAAGAGATCGAGGGAACAATCGAGCGAAAAATCGAATCATTTGTCATCCATGCTCGACTTCGCTCGATTTTGAAATCAAATGTCCAGAGAAAGATCGAGTGAATACACACGCTTTTTTATAAAGAACCACTTTATAAGGAACCTACATGTAGAAGGCCCGAATATTTAAAGAACTTATACTACTAAAGAGAAAATCATTCAGGAACTTTTCAATGTTGAATGCTCAAAAATGCAAATAATCAAGAATTAGAAAGCCGGTTCCATTCATTTGCAGTCGAAAATCACATAAATTGTCGTTAATTGTATTGTAATGCATGTATCAAATGTTTCCTTGAGTATTCTCGAGCTCTGCTTACATGCAAGTGTGTCTCTTTTTTTTGTTAAGACCACTGTAAGTGCAGCTAAAATTAAGGAACTATTAAGGAACTTTTTGAACTACAATTGCCTCAGAAGAGATCCAAAAATAAGGAACTTTAAGAACTAGGCCTTGAGGTAGGTTCCTTATAAAAATAGCGTGCAATCGAGTTGTCTGGCAAAGGAGCGTACCATTGACTTAACTAACGAAACTCTTGAAAGACACTGACCCTGTAACCACTACCTTGTTTCTTGGAAATGTACACGCTTTTTTTATAAGGAACCTACCTATAGGCCTAGTTCTTAAAGTTCCTTATTTTTGGGCCTCTTTTGAGGCAGTTGTAGTTCCAAAAGTTCCTTAATAGTTCCTTAATTTTAACTGCACATACAGTGGTCTTAACAATAAAAGAGAGACATTTGCATGTGAGCAAAGCTCGAGACTACTCGAAGAAACATTGGATACATGCTTAACGTGCAATTTATGTGATTTTCGACTGCAAATGAATGGAACCGGCTTTCTAATTCTTGATTATTTGCAGTGATAAAACTATTCAACAATAAAAAGTACTTTAGTTATTTTCTCTCTAGTAGCAAAAGTTCTTTAAATTTTCGGGCCTTCTACATGTAGGTTCCTTATAAAGTGGTTCCTTATAAAAAAAAGCGTGTATAGAATGTTTGAAGTAGTTACATTTTACTAAGCACTTAAATAAATGCTGTCTTCTGTTAAGTCGCTAAACGATAATACTCATATCAATAGATCTAGATGCTTGAATTGCCTGGAATTGTGCGCCAAAGGAAACACACACATTCTATTTGAGTAAGATTACAAATAAGTGAATCGCTACATAAAGGAAATACGTATAAAGTATGGCAACAATTTCTGAATCAAGAAAGAAGCTTGTGGGCGAAGGCTTTTTGAATGGCCGATACAAAACTTGGATTTTAACGGGAAAAGGTTGCCGTGTAGTGTTTTTGTTAGTTGTAGCCATGACGCAGCGAATACAGAGCGATTTCATGGATTAGGTTATACTAACCGTTATTTGAAACTCTAGTAGATAAAGGAAATAAAATCGTTGAAATTTATCATTGATTTGACCTTATTTCAAGATTAAAATTTAGGGATATATTTTGGTCTTCTAACTGCGACTGGTGTGGTATTTTCCCCTTGTTAAGCCTGGCTTTTTCTGAGACTCGAGGAAAAACTGGCTAGACAGTTAAAATGTGGGTTGCTATAAAACGTTCTGGTCACGATTTAGATCCGAAAAAGGTCCTTAAGTTGTTGACTGCAGTGTTTTTAGCTGAGGAGAAAATTTTCGAATCGCTAAAGTTGCACGAATTAGATGTCATTATTAGCGGTACGATCGTAATAGAATGGGACAAATCAACTTAGTTTTTCGTTAGATATACACTACCTACTGAAAATGAACTTAAGCGTAAGATTGACACATATGAGTAACAACAAATACAGTCGTAGAGTTCCTCGAGGCTCTTCACTATGGTAGCTACAGCAAAACTTCTAACAAATTAAGGAAGAGTGCTCTATACAGAAAATTCTTTGCCCTTATGACAATATAAGTACTGGTGCCTTACAAATAGATCTCTCAGAAAATAAGCGCCATATAAAGTCAGTAGCTATATATTCTATACATAGTCATAGCGTCAATTAAGGTAGTACTGTGTAGCCATATAGTTAACAGAAAAAGACGACGATCTCAGTGAAAAAGAAAATATTCAACGAAAAAACTCACCAAAAAATTTAAGACCGTTGTATAAATCTCCATTCTTCTTAAATGTGTTTAGACTCTTTATCAAGAGCAGTGTCTGGTGCGTATCTCCTTCTACACAGGCGACGTGCCATGTAATGTCAGAGCTCCTTACCGGCACTTCATATTTATACGATGAAAAAAGTCGATGAATAAAACTGACGCACGGTGGGTTGTGGCCTGGGTCTTCCGCGTTTAGAATTCAAACGTACAGTGTCTTAGTCCCAATCAATAACAAACTAACGGAAATGTGTATTAAATGTACTTAGACATTGACAAAGTGCGCGGCACTTTAGAAGCACCTAGGCCTAGCCTCCATGCCGTCCTGAAAAATCAAGGCAGGATGTGGCATTTTTTCAACAATAATTCATTTTGAGTAGCTGGAATGAAAAAACAAGAAGTTCCCAGTGTAGAATGTTACGCAGTTTTTAGATTCTTTGTTTTAGCAAATTTTATACAATCGATATGACCCCAGAGTCCATTCTTCAGAACGCGAAATATGCTTTTGTCTGTTGAATAGTCCTCATAAGTAGCTACAGTATGTCTGGTTTAATCAGTAAGAGTTAACGGGAAAGAAGGTAGCTAGATGAAATGAAGCAGTAAGTACTGAAAGAGATGTTATGATCCCATATCAAAACTAGTCCACACTGATAATAATGACGATAAGGACTGATAAATGTAACATACATTAAGTATTAGAAGCTTTAAGTGAAAGAGACGTTTAATAGTAGGAGGTGGGTAAAAACTTTACTTAAGAAGCTATAGCTAAGTATTAATACAATTATCGGTATAAGAATGAGTGGGTACAGCAGCAGAAGCATAAATGCAACTATAAAAAGAGCGAAAAAAAATCATGAAAATATATACAAATATGTATGGTACTGAAGAAGGTTCAACACCACCAAAGCACATTGCCAACACGGGAGGCGAGCCTTGGGCTAGTAATTCGACGATATTATTCCGCTCTTTAGCTCAGTGGAAGCGTCGTTGGATCTCTGAACATGCAGTCCAGGTTCCAATCCCTTCAACTGTGGTATGCCACTAGTAGAAAAATTTTAATGTTTGCCATTCATGAAAAATATGATAATGGTCTATACTAAATACTTATACACCCCAAAAGTATAGCTAATGAACAACACAAAACCGGCAATATTAGATGCCTAATTGCCATCCCTCTTCCCAATTAGATTTTAGATTTTCCAACCCTGCTCTTATTAGAATTCTCTCCTTATTACATCCAGTCTTTTTATTAACAGCTACATATCGACTATTTTACTGAAAGTTCCTAAGCTTCGCAAAAATTCGAGGAGACGGCTTTGTTTGAAGTTTCTTCGATTGAAATCTAACCCCTTTTCTAGCTTTATATGTTTAAAAGTTTTATATAAAGTCTTTTCATGAATGTATTTTCAGATTTGCTAAAAGTTATAATAAGTTCTTTTGGAACAAGGCCACTTTACCAAGGAAAACGGCCTATTCAAGCTATTATTTACTTAAACCACGCCAATGCTGCCCCA
Organism: Chrysaora quinquecirrha; assembly: GCA_014526335.1. Classification (NCBI taxonomy): domain Eukaryota; kingdom Metazoa; phylum Cnidaria; class Scyphozoa; order Semaeostomeae; family Pelagiidae; genus Chrysaora; species Chrysaora quinquecirrha. Next base: position 972,980 of record JACTAT010000016.1, read on the forward strand.
ATTACCTCCACAACAATGTTGGTAGTAAAGAAAGATAATTTGGTAGTACTTTTGCTCGAAGCAACATTGTAATGGGGTAGAAGGAAGAATTCACAGATATAGTCATTTTTTATAAGAAACTATGCTCTCAGCCACAAAGTAAGGTTTCATAACTTTGAGCACAAATTGTATAGTAAAAGTTTCTTGCAGAGTTTCTTAACTTAAGAATCGAAATTTTGAAAACATCGGGTAATTAGTGTTTAATGTGAAGTATCATGTCCTTGGCAGTCAAAAAATGGGCTTTACCAGAATTTACCCGAAGTATGACCCGAAGTTTTGGTGATTATTTTTACGTTAACATTGCACAATGCACATCAGTCAAGTAGAATGCTGCATTTAAAAGTGAACAAAGTTTCTTAGTTTTCTTATCATATACAGTAGAACCGTTTCTTGATTTTTAGAAAAAGGGCATATATAATTTCTTATAGACGGTTTCTCTTATAAATAAATGAATGTACTAGCAAAATTATTTAGGCCGTTTAAATATATGATGTATTTTGGCCAAGGTTGTAGATTATCTTCTTTTCTCTTCTATTCTCTATATTCTCTTGATTACAACTTAGCAGATTGAATCTCTACGCGAGAACAGTAACTGAAAGCCCGGAAAAACTGAATTAGCCTAAGCATAGATGTATATATTCTTATTAACACGTCAACGATGAAAGTAATTCTTTGAGGAACTAAGAAGATGCAGGAAAGGAAAATAGGAAATACGTTAAAATTCATTGATCATATCGAAGGAAATATCTAGTTATTGAGCAAGTCATTCTTGAAAGAAACAACTGAGGGAAAATCTAGATTCAAGGTAGGAAACGACGAATAAGAATGAGTGACAAATTTGTCCTAAAAAGTTTGCTTTCGCTTCGGAAAACATGTACACCAAATGTCTCTTAACAGAAAATGATACACATAGAGCAATCCTATTTTGTACCTGTTCTTGTTTTGTTTGCACTACAGAAATTTACAATATGATGGGACAACTGCCATTTCTAGGAGCTCGAGCATCGAAATTCCAGGCTGTGAAATTGGTTTCCACTGTATAACTTAGTACCTCACTGATCAGAGTAGACCACGCAACTCATCAGTCCCTCACACCTTTGAGAAATAAATTATCGTTCTACATTGAAAGGGCATTTTTACCCCCCCTTGCCCCCCTTAGGGACGGGCAGGATGTGCGCTTGCCCCCTGTGCCCCCTGCGCCCCCTCGGCGTCCCTGCAATCTGCATAGAATTTATAATCACAAAATTCTCGACAAAATTACTAGGATTTACATAGAATTACTCATGGAATTATACTCTTCATGCTAAACGCCTGCTTTCATTGCTTGTAATGCTTTACTAGAAAGAATGTGAATTGGAGATACATACAGCATCAAACAGAATCAGAAAGCAGTTGCTGTTTTAAGAAGCGAGTGATTCTTAAAATCAAATCTATTAGCTCCTGGTTTGCCTAAAAAACCATGGAAAAGGTCATAATTAAGTACCTTACAGTCCAAAATTTGAAAAGTCAGTAAAAAAGAGGAATTGAAAACAAATATGTACAGCACACACTTTCTTTTATAAAGCACCACTCTATAAGGAAGATACACGAAGAAGGCCGAAAAACGTAAGGAACTCATATTACTAAAGACAAAATCACTACGGAACTTTTCATTTTGTTCAATATTTTTTTCACTGTAAACAATTAAGAATTGCGGGAAGCCAATTCCATTTGTTTGCAGTCAAAACTCACATAAATTGTATGTTACGCATATATCAAATGTTTCATTGATGTAGTTCCCAGCTTTGCTCACATATAAAAGTGTCTCTATCTAATAGTCATAGCATTAAATACGCAGATAAGATTAAGGAACCATCAAAGAGCTTTTGGTACTACAATTTGTTCAAAAGAGGTCCAATCAAAAGAGGTCCAAAATAAGGACTTTTGGAACTACACTTTTTTTTAATAAGCAACTTGACTTAATAAGCAACTTGACCTCAAAGTTGCTTAAAATTTTCGACATTTCAGCCCTCAAAGGCCTCAAAGTTGCTTAGAAGTTGCCTAGCATTTTTTGTACCTTGCAACCACCCCTGACTCGCG